>QYTT01083872.1:21617-48862 GCA_006980735.1 Dasypogon diadema
AATGCTTATTAGTAATAAGTTATTACATTCTGCAGTCAAAAAAGGTGTTTTCTTTACTTAATTTCGCTTGTTTTCCTGATGGAACTATATTTTATTAGGGGTAAGGTCATTTAACATTCTTAAAAAAATCTCAGCTGAAAGCAGAACGACAGCAACTCTAAAAAACATATATGATCGCAGAAACGACATTTCTTATGGGTACTAATACTATATTCACTACTCTTCAAATCTGTACTTTTTCTTGTATAAATTCAAGTCGTAATAATGTCGCTTTGGGTGAAAGTATGGTTAATAAAAGAACCCTTCTGTGGTGGCTTCAAAAAATTTTGTTCCGAAGATTTAAGTCTTCAAAATGAATCACGGAGACCAAAAGCTAACACTTCAACGAGAGTAAAATGTTTTTAGGTACATCTGAAAAAAATTAGTAGGCATCTCTGCAGTACAATGATCAAAAGCTCTAAGTGCTCATAGGTTGCCGTTGCATTTTTGGCGATGAAATGAATCATAAATAAAATGTTAGTGCCAGTTTGAGTAGACAAGTTCAGAAGTTCGTATGTGGACATTTAATTTAAATGCATTCAAGAAATTCTTTCATCGCGATTTCATCTATTTGCGCGTTCTGCACTTAAAGATTAGTCTTCTCTTTTTTTGGCTTTAAGAAGCAGAAGTGATCCTTACTTGAAAAGAACGGATTATCCTCAATAACAGCAAGCAAAGCGAAAATCGGTTTTATAAAAACCAAGACCAAAACATGTCCCTAAACATTCTTTTCACTCACATAAAGTTAATGGTTAGTGCATTTTGATCTAGTAGGGATATAATTCATTATTCTTTTTTTCAATTAGAAGAAACTATTAATGCTGAACTTACTGTTTAGAGATAGGTCTTATGCATTTTGGAACAGGCCCAAGCTTCCGACAGTAGGGAGACTGATATTGGAGTAATGCCATCAAGCTTCCTTGCTTTGAGCTTCGTAGTTCCAAAAATTAATAATAGTCCATAATTCAGCAAGAAGTAACTTAATGTCAAAAAATAACAAATAAAAATAACAAAATTTTAGTTTTTTTGTTTTGGGTATTGCGTTTTGAAGTTATTTAAAATTTATCAGAAAATTTTTTGTATTCATATTAGATTGACTCAAAGAAGTAGAGATGTAAACAAGCAAAAAGCCGCCTTGCTTCGAATAGTAAAAATCCATTTTTTTCTTAAAAAGCTGGTTTTCCATGTGTTTTTTTTTAAGTTTACCTTTATAAGCAGATTTATCTGTATTGATATTGGTACGGCGTGATGTTTCTATGTTTGCTTTGTGAAAAAACCGAAAATGCCACAAAAAGTCAGCTGTAATTCATGCAGCACGAAAAAAGCGTTTATGAAAAAAACACTGCGATTTCGGAAAAAACTTCAAAGCGTTTTTTCCGGCTTTTTTTATATCTTTAGTCGCAGACAAAGCTTTATTATTGTCAGATCCATATTTTCGCTTCCTTGAGTTTGCTCTAAATAAAAGCGTCGAAATTGCTGAAGGAGTCTTTTGAAGCAAATCAGTCAATTAGAAAATAAAGACTTTTACCTGCAGTAACTTCCGAGGGTAAGCCAACTTAGGAGCTATAAGATTTCTATAGGAAGAGCAAAGCAAAATAAAATGGATGTTTGTACCTTCGAACGACAAAAGCAAATCAATATTTTATTTCTGTGAGAGTAAAAGTATTGCAAAGAGCAAGAGCAATGGAATCGCTGATGAATTTCAAAACCCTGTCCAGATGAAGAGGAAAATAATTTTATATTTGACTTTGAGAGCATAACGAAAAGAACAAACAAATGCATTAAACATTAGAATTGTTCTAGCAATATATTAAACATATTATTACTTAAAGTTTAAGCAATAATAACATTAAAAATAGTACAACACGCTGTACTTGAAAATTACCTGGGGGTGGTACTTTAATTTCAATTTTTTTTATTTTTAGTGCTAGTGGAGCATAATTCTACTATGTGGTAATGAAATTTAAATTGCTTTTAGTGGTAGTGCGGTGTCGGGTGCATTACCACTAAACCATTTAGTGGTAATGGAATTTTGCTTGCAATGGCATTGGGTCGTAATTCTCGTTTGCGGCCAATTCAAACCATAATGCATTGAGTTATCAGTATGCTAACCCCAATTCACTGGTAGTAGATGTGAGATTTCAGTTTTTGTTATATAGAGGGTGGTAATTATAATGCACTACCACTAAAAAGTTGAAGCTAATCAGTAAAATTCCTTTCGCATTATAGTTATAATATAAACAACTATACTTGAAAGTGAATAATGCAGAAAATCATTCTTCTATTAATGCTTATTGGAGCAGAGATGCAATGAGGTTCTTTAATGGATTTTTTTTTAATTTATACTGATATGTCCCATATTCTTGCGTAAATAAAAACAAAGTCATAATAATGACAATTAATAATGACTTGCTACCGTGGTTAGAAAAAGGCTTTTTTATCCCAAAACCAGAACTAAACTAGTAATTTGTTGTTTGTTTTTCGTTTTTGCACGTAAAGGGATTGAATAGCACCTAATGTTGTTCAATTGTATCAGGGTAACTTTTGCCTTAAAAGGCTTTTTGTCCTCAAACGGTTTGGTTTTTGACGAATCAAAATGTATTGAAAAATAAAGAAACATTTACGGATTTTTATGCATTTAAGCGACATTTACGGATTTTTATGCATTTAAGCGGCCTTTATTATAAATTTGTAGATTATGGGAGTTTTCTTGTCTGGATTTTTCGATAAATTTTAGGATATTTATGATTTTATTTGGGAAAAAATGCACCTAAAAAAATGCGGAGCGGTATTTTTTTTATTTACTTGTGTCTTATTATAAAAAGATATAAAAATATCACTTGTATGATATGAGGTAAGTACAACAAATAATTTAGTATGCTGTTAAAATATTGTTGGTAGGATTGGGATAAGACGGGATAAGACGGTTCTGTCTTTTGAAGTAATCCATTCAGTAACCTGCACTTTGAATCCTCCGTAACTAGCGAAGTGTCTATCTTCCAGAGCGTGTTGCAGCGATCGGAACAGATGGTAATCTAATCAGACGGATTTGTTGTCAATAATGTTCGGTAGTGACCTTTCGTTCGGTATCAACACCTCATAAAAGATGGTTGACTAGAATCAACAAGATTTTTGCGTTTCGGATTGTAGAAGTATATATCTATTTTTTCATCGCCGGTTATTATACGTCACCAGAGACTCTTCTTTCTTTGCCTTGTAAGAGCAAAATCGCTGATGTTTAAACGATTGACAATGGCATTTTGGGTCAATTCATGTGGCAGCAATCTTCTTTCTTTTCGTATCTTTCCCAACGGTTTGCACACGTCATGAAATGATTGATTTAACGGCTTCCAGTTGTTGAACCAATTCTCTAGGTGCTTGATCGTAGTTTTCATTTTCATTCAATCGAAGTTGCAGTGATTTATCTTTGAACTTTTTTGATTGTTCTGGCCATTGTTTGCCGTAAGTATTACAATTACATACCACTTTGTCATCGTCGAACCAATCTTTACGTACTGTCTCTTGTACAGCAGATTTTACATGTAACCGATGAGGTTCAGATACACTTTTTTTTTGTAAATTGAAGTAGTGTGGAAATATACAACAGAAAATTAATTTATGGCGTTCCACTTTCGCTGAATTTTAGCCACCGGTGGTTCATGCTGGTGCGAAAATGTTTCTCAGTACAAATTCATTTGAACACGTAAATCTCTCACGAAAGCTTTTATGCTACTTGCTGCACTCGACGTGTTAAAGGAAGAAGACAATATTGGGCCTCAGAACTATTGAACACGGGATGATCGAACTCTTATTTCTCCTCAAGAGTTGATCCAACTATCCAAAAAAATAATTTTTGAAATAATGATACCATAATTTCTGTATATTTGATAGAGCTATATATTTATAATTTTTATTATGACACCTAGTGAAAATTTTTTACGTTTCTAAATCTATTTTTCAGAAAGTTAAATAAAAGTTAAATAAATATGATTTAATACATTCGTAGAAATAACTCATAAGAACGATTAAAAAAAGTTGGGGAAGTATCAAAACTTAAATACATAATTTCGAAGTGGATAAACTAAAATATATAACCTCAATTTCTTAATTTTCTTGCTTGATAGTATGACTTATGAATACCGTGCCGAGTTTGACAAATTTCACTCAATAAATTACCGTCCACGATTATGAGTAAACCGCAAACACTTCGTGGAGGTCAAAAAAGAATCATTAACGCATTAAAATCAATTTCATATTTCCCTTTCGTTTGCAAGTGCTGCTATGAATATGATGAGGCTAATTTGTGGTGAACAAAAATGTAGACAACATCAACTGTTCGGTTTTTTTTTTCCTCGATGTTGTAAGAAACTCTATAATGTCGTTTTTGAGTAGTCAATCTTTTGTTCATTTTAGTAAAATGCTATGAAAAAAAAACTGCAAATGAGGGTCGATTTTCCAGAAGAACCTGTTTCTAGAGCAAATGAGAGTATATCCAATTTTCGAAAATGAGTAATCTTGCTTTAAGCTTACAGTGATTACGGAGAAAACAATTCCTTATGTCAAAGAAAGGAGGAGTAGTACAATAGTAGTAGAGGATACACCCCTATTATTAGTGCACTAGTCTGAGACTGATTTAAAAGAGATGAATAAACATTGTAATTTATATTTACTCTAAAATAGATCAGAACGTTTAATTCCAGGTGGTTAAATAGGGAAATTATTTTAAGAGTACATAATGGAAGTGTATCATAACTTTTGGGGCTAACTGTATGTTGTTTTTTTTGTTAATGTATATAATTAAACGTCCCTGAAGCTTTTTTTAAAAATTCTCCAGCTTCAAATTCGATAAGAAGTATGGTAACAAAAAGTAAAGTTTTCTTTAATCCGATGTAGTTCGAATTAACTGAGCTGTGTGTGGGACCAATTTTTATCTTAATTTATGGCGGGACCCTTTAGAATTTTTAAGTAGGGGAAAGTTACGAAAATAGTGTTAACAATTTGTGAAGAGCTACCGACATTTCATAGGACAACAACAATGTTTTCTATATGTGAACATAAGCAGGATTTTAAGGAAAGCTATTCAAGTTTATCGGTGAGGAGGCAGTACAATTTGTTATCAATATTCTGGAGCACTAGCACAGTGCTGACATTTCCTCATTCTATTACTTTTCAATTATTTAGAAGTTTTTACTAAGAATTATAGATTAACTTGCAACATTTGCCAGGTCCAAATAAATAGTCTGCAATTTCCTCTTCCTACAAATTTGCTTTGGTTGTTCCCTAAAGGTAGACAATAAAAATAGAATAGAAAAAAATGTAATGTTCGATCAGAATTAAAAGTCAAGAAACTTCGCAGAGACCTGTGAATAAATGAATGCGTGAGGCTAAGAACGTTGTATATCCAAGAAAGCTTTCAGCTGAGTTTCCGAAAGCACTCGCTTTTTTTGCAGGAATAGCAACATTTATTTAAATTACTCAACATTATAGTTTTATGAAATGTTAAACCATAACTATGTTATCAAAATTTCAGTTTTACTTTGGGCATTCCTAAAATGTTGCATAATAATAATCAATGGATTAGTTGATCCATTAACACGTTGACTGCCCAAATTAGCATAAAAGCTTTCGCGAGAGAATTACTGGGTAAAATGCATTTCTCCGGAGAGTGCTTTTAAGTGTCGGTCACCAGGGACCGGCGTGGCATTTAACATGTTAAGGGTTATAGCCACAGATAATGAAATTCATATTTCTTCGAAAATTTTCGGACCCAATGATTACTCATGTGTAGATTTTGAATTATTAATTATTTCTTACAGCATATAATGGCTTCTGTTGATTAGCTTGTTATTAGCAGATAAACTTGATATCGGTAGATTCGTGTGGTCATATAAAATTAACATTTTCTTTCTCATTTTTGTGTTCAGATTTCTTTTTTGTTATTTCTGTTCTCAACTTTCTCGTTTTCCAGAAAAAGATAGCTCTCATCCCATCCGCAGTCATGTAATAAGCACGCTACTTACTACATGTGTCCTTATCCTATCCCCTCTCTCTATTTTTCAAACGTCGGATGCAAAAACTTCCTCGTCAAAAAGGGCACATTCGAGCATTGACGGTCAGTGCAACGTGTCTTAACCCATTCACTGTCATAATTAGCAAAAAGTGCGAAAAATATATGAAAAAATACATTTCGTAAGAGAGAGCTTATAAAAGCTTCATGAATATACTCGTAGTTGCCAGCGAATGTGCTAAGTTTTCAGGAATAACTGGTTGCAAATTGCGTAATTATTGTTATTTTACGTTGATTTCGACAAGCAAAGCAATTAAATAATTGAGTTTTTTGACAGAAGAGATTGAAAAACTTGAAATTGCTTTATGCAGCAACTATTCTCCTTATTTTTTCATCATACTATTCGGTGATAAAACACTAATTTAACAATAAATATCTCTTTTGGATTTGTTACAATTCATTTATTTTTATTTTTATGTTTTCAGTCCAAATATTCGTAAGAGTTAAACAGCATCACGTACAGCTATATTTCTCAAAGATTATACAAAACGGATCCCCTTCAGAAGAAAACTATTACAATTCAATCTTGGCTACTTAAGTTAAAGAAGTAGCCAATTACTACTAACTGGAAACACCAAAAACGTAACACCAAAATATATATAAGAGAAGATAATTCTCAATAATGCTAAACCCGAACCATACGGGGTCAACACGAAGACCTTTTTCACGTGGTGCTGCACCAAGAAGTCGAAATCGGATGCCATTTTCACCTCATCCACATCATTCCCAAAGAAACAGTCATGGACAATGGTACAAAGATATGGAACCATGTTACACACTTGGGTAAGAACAGTTTTTATTGTTTTTCGTAGAGTAAAAAATATTTAGATCAGTACTAAGTTGAAAAATATATTAATACACGATACACATGTTTTTTAATAATATTTTTACACAGCTTTAATGATATTGCGCGCTGTTAATAAAAAGCGGTGTTTTTCTCATTAGAGGAGCCTAAATGTAGCTCACACCAGTGCATCTAGGGCTGTAGTTTTACCTTCTATCAATATTTTCCGTATAAAATAACATAATGCAAATCATCACATATAAATGTGTTTTTTAATTGTTGATTTGTGTAAAATGGCTGCAAACGAATTGACAATGTCAGATATTTGGATTTAAAATAAAAAAGTCTATTGGACACTGATTTTAAATTGATTACAATTACGTATTATAAAGTTTTCGAAATGAAATTTAAGAATTTTTCAAGTTTAATTCAATTATATTTTATGTTGAATGATATTCTTATATGCATATCAATAAATTTTTGCTTTATTTATATTTGACAATTTGTTATGTATATAGATTAAAATTGCAGGACATTGTAAACGTGAAAAAATGCACTTAAATTGCGAAAAAGTTTCCTTTTGGACGGACCCAAAATTTGGTACTTACGTGGAATATTATGAGGCGCGGAAAATCGAATATTTTCTAACAAAAATGATATCTAATGCCCATCAAAAATAAATGATTTATATTTCAAGCTTCCATTGTTGCAGCCATTTTAATTTTTTTTGTATATTATTACATTTAGCATGGGATGATTCATAAACAAAAATTTCATATAAGATTTAAATTTGATTTTAAGGGATACATTTTCGCATGATCTCAGTAATAAATTTATTAATATTTATTTACTTAAAATATTCATTACCACCGGCTTAAAATAAAGACAAGCTATTTTAAATAACTTAGTTGCACAGTACATTTTATTATTACAACTATAGTACTTATTATATAACAGTGTGCTGTGCTACACGGAAGTAGAAAATCGAATCGATTCCGTGGTAGTAAGTTGCGGCTTTTAGACATGTGAATTTTTTATTATAGAGTAAGAGTCGAGAGCTCCAAGCTCTTTTTTTCAAATAACCGCAATGAATGTAAACTGCCAATCATATAAAAACATATTAATCATTTTTCTTATTTATTGATATAAGCTCTCTTTACATTAAAGAACTTCCTTATTATTTCTTTGAACAAAGATAATGTGTGATATTAGCTTACGGAGAATTTTTGGTTTAGTGCAAAAATTCCTGGTACCTATCGAATTTTAGAGCTTGTGAAAATATAGGTTATTGACTTTAGTAAACTTAAGGCAGGAATAGAGATCTTTGTATTTGGGTAGTCACAGGGATATTACACAGTAAAAATTTCATGCTAAAGATATTGCAAACATTTGTTAGATTAAAATTTCCCAATATCCTCCTCACTAATTCCCTCCGTCTAAGCTGTGCTGTATGCTTCATAGGATTATCCCCTAAGCTTATACAATACCTTAAAAAAACGTATTTAATATCCTAAAATCGGAGCATCGGAGCAAGGTATAGTAAAAGGAAAAATGACTACGTCACCCCTGCAAAATTGTATAGATATTTTTTAGTAATTAAGGAAATAAATGAGTAGTCAAGCATATTTTTCATTTATTTCTTTACAATAATATTCCCCTGAGCATACTTCAGCATATTTAATGTTTTTCGGTAAATATAATCAAAAACTCTTTAAAATGCATTGAGAACTTTGCCACAGTAATGTCAGAGGCCAAGTGTCTTTTTTTTCTTTTTACCATACCTTATGTTCTGTATACTGTGGATATACTCGAAAGAGTTCGCTTTAGGCCCGGGTGGAGTGCTGGGGTTCTACTTCAATATAAGATTATGAATATTCGCGTGGATCGCGTATGCATCTATGCAGAGTATGCATAGATTTCCTCTGATCAAGGCAGGTGCATAGGATTTTCCCGGTGTTAGCAGCAGGAACCGTGTAGGTTCCAAAAGGTAGAGGGAGAGGTCGTGGAAGCCTATATAGATGTAAAATGTTTGAACTTGCTTTGTATGGAATGAGCACCTACACAATCTACTATTTGCTAATGCTTTATATTTACTTCTTTTATATTAGCTTTATATGTTTGTGCATTGTACTTTGTAAAATATCACAACAGTAAGACATATGCTAAGGTCAGTCATCTTAGTTTAGTTTTTGTATTCGAGAGATATCAGAATCATATAAATCACTTTTGGTTCAAATAATCACGTCCAATCAAGTGTTTTGTTGATAATAGAATTATGAATATTAGTCAAAGAGGATATTCAACACACAAAACGCGAACTGAACGGTTAGCACCGAAATGAGCACCATTTTAAATGTTTTCAGAAAAGGACACTGTTGAAGGCTGTTATCTTAATAATAGTTAATAGCTATGTTTTTTTTAGCGACAGAGCTATGAAAGTTCAAAAGAACGGCTCCAATCTATCGAATCCAGAATTAATCGTAATAAGTAAAGACAATCCCCTCAGGACTCAATTCTTACTGTTCGATGTTGACTGTTGAGAACGTTGGAAATATTGTGCTGATACCAAAAACTATTTTGAATTGAACTCTAAAGTAGTGTAAAGATAGTGAGTCGTCAATAGGAAACAATTCCCAATATGGTTGGCTTTCGCCATAACAATAAATAAATGTCAATGTCAAACTTTCGACCGCATGGAATTTCATATTAATAAAAATAAATTAATCTTTGCCCGCGGTCACCTATACGTAGCTTTATACGGGAGCCTTTAATGATACTGAGAAAATTACAGTCTAAAATATTGTATATGAAGAGGTTCTATCCCGCTTTTACTTGAGTATAGACCCAATACGTTAATGGAATATAGGCCATATATTCTACGGAAAAAAAAGAAATAATCTAAAGTTTCCAAAGCTAGCGCAAAATTTTGTAGATAATTCTGTAAATTACCGTCTGGATCCCCATTTGTATTAATACTTTTGAAAGATAAAGCGCACCTATCAGCGCGCAGGGGAGATCCTTAGTGGAATACATTCGACCAACTCGAACTTATCACATTTATAATAACTTGTAGTAAGAAAATCCATAAAGTCTATAATTTGAGCGGCACGACAAAAGCTATACTATTCATGTCGTAATATATGATTATTTTAAAAATACTTCGTTCATTGGTTGAGTGATTTTATTAGAATAATTACAATCGAATTGTCGAATTAATTTATGTCCAAAACATGTAGAAATTTAGTGCTTTTACTGGGATAATTTATTCAGGCTTTAATTCCACATTCAAGTCTATATAAATGATTTGGATATTAATAGTGTAATTATTTTTACTGCTATTATTTTTCTTGTGAGATCTGCCGCTACTTTACACTAAAATAGATTATTCTTCTACCGGAAATTTTAGAGAGGTTATTATTTCTCCATATAAAATTTCGCACTATATAATACAAAATACTTATAAAACATAAAAATATAAGTAGGAGAAATTCATTGTATCAATTTATCATAAGAAAACCGCTTAAGTACATGTATTTAGGATTTCAAACGCACCTAATTTGTACTAACTTCTCCATTTAGTCCTTTAAGCTTATTAAGACATTTTCGATCAAAACTAATATGTCAAACAAAATAATTTCGAATATGAAAGCAAAAAGTAGTTTTCATCGAAAATGTGCAAAATATGTTAAACTAATATAAAAACATATGCAGAAAAATACTCTTAAGAATTCATTCAAACAGCGAGAGATACTCTAGCTGTTCAACAAATTCTAGATTTGTATTATTGGCGCATTAGAAATGACTTTGAATAACTTCAATTGAGTCCGTTCTTGTTTTTTAGTGGGATATATTTTAAATTAATTTGAGATGGTCTTTTTCTGCATATGGCTTAATTTTTATCATTAGCACTTTCATTCTATTTAATAATGCATTTTTAATGTGGTTTGTTTGTTTGTTTGTTCTTCTCTTCAAAAACTTCGTAACATGCATTTGCAGCGATGTACAAAACAGTAATAATGGAAGTTGTCCCAAAGAGTCCCCATATCCTAAATCTCCTATTAGTTTTGGTACCGAAGATATAAGTGTAACTCTTGTCGGAAATAATAATCAAAGATCTCAACAAATTCATAGAGCGGCCGGGCCAAGCCATATTTCCGACCGTCGTATGGGTGGATTGCCTCCCGAAAGACGTCATACAACAAGCTCAGGGTTAATTGACAGGCATATGGTAAAGAATTGTGATTATTTTTCCTATAACTTTGGTAACATTTGTTGCATTGTAGCATTTTGAGGGTCAGAACTCTAGAAATACTGAACTGCATATAGATACTAGACCTGGTATAATAGATTTACAGCGTTCTATGAACGCAACTCGTGAACGAATCAGTCCACAATTTCATAATCAAAATAGTAATAGTAGTAATAGCCATACAAATCACCAAACACCAAGTCCGCCATACTGCCCTGAACATGGTATTAAATCTGACAGCCCCTCGCGGAAAAGGCGAAGGATTTCACGTATGCCTAGCCAATCGCCTCCCGCAATTTGGGAGCAACGAAGGTCACCACGTAATCAGCATCAACAACAGGTAAAATGGTAAAAAAGTGTTATGGATATTATAAATTGGATTTTTAAAGGTTCAAATACAGCAAGGAAGTCCTCCGATTCGAAGACCTCGTTTAAGAGAACAACAACAGCCACAGCGACCTTGGGAACCAAATCTAACAATCTTACAACAAGCGTCACCACCTGCACACCAGCCACCGCCTCCTTTAATGGTAGAAATTAACCCTCCTGTAAGTCTCCCACTCCGCCATGACCCAATCTGGGCATATTCTACTGGCCCGCATGCATCTTTATGTGCCTATCCAGCACCACCTCGCCTAGCGCCCTGCCAGGTTTTTTCACAAATCTTAAATTTTTAATGTATCACTAATATTATTTAATTTGCAAAGGTTGGAGTCTATCCGCAGCCATATCCTCAGACCTGCAATCTGAGCGGACATCACTTTGGAGGATTTCCGTCAACAGCACCACCGATAACTGTGCCGCAGCCACATCAGCCTAATTATCAACCTCATCAGACTAGTTATCCCCATATCACTCAACAAGTAAGTTAATTTTTTATCATTTTTGAAACTATTAAAATCTTAACAATTTAGTTCTTCTACCAGCAGAGACCGGAGAGCATTTCGCTTGAGTCCTTAGAAAATACGGGTACTTCACCAATTCACGTATCACCCATAACTGCAGCCCATATACATTCCTCGACACAGATAACACAGGTGTCACCGCCACCGCAATTTTTCATTTCAGCGGAGGTATAAATTAACTGCCAGGATTCTTTAGTACTTTATTGAAAACTTAATTTTTTTCTAGAATCGTCCAAATCAAATGGAACTTTTGCATCGTCAAGCACGGCGGACTCTCGCAACACCACGCCGATATGCCAGATTCCATTGGCCAGCACCTCATCCTCACGCTCATCGGCATACACTGCAACATCAAGCAATTGGACCACATCAAGCACCGCCTATGCAAATTCAAACGACGGGAATTATCAACTCAGGATTCTTGCTCAATTTCCTGTAATTTGTCTAACTCATTATTATAAAGCAGTATTAATATTTCCATTTTATGTAGCGCCATGTTCCCCCTCTCTCCGTATGGTCAACATGATTTAAGTTCACCAGATTCCAACGAAACAGAAAACTACGAAGCTCTACTTAGTCTTGCCGAACGATTAGGTGAAGCTAAACCACGTGGATTGGCTAGAACAGAAATTGAACAGTTACCAAGTTATAAATTCAATCCAGAAACTCATACGGGTGCTTCTTTATTGATTTTTATATGATTAATCCTTTGATGTAATTTGATAAATTTATTTTAGGTGATCAAACTTCATGCGTTGTTTGTATGTGTGATTTTGAAGCACGACAAATGCTTCGGGTGTTGCCATGCTCACATGAATTCCATGCCAAATGTGTTGACAAGTGGCTCAGGGTAAGAACAGAAATCATATTTAATTTTTATAAAAAATCATTTTAACTTTTTAAAAGATGGGTAAAAGGGCTGTATATTTAATAAGAATGTTGTATTGTAAACATTGTATACGAAAAGTTTTCTAGGAGAGCTTTTGTGCACTCCTGGTAGTACATCTTTCGTTAAATTGGGTTGGACGCGGCCAGTTTATATCAGACCAAGGAAAAATTGAGGATATTTCTCGCTGACTAAAATATAATAGAAATATATGCTAGAAATCATATTTAAGAATCTTGATACAACTGGTTTGGTGATTGGTGAGGCATAATTTTACAGATAGTTTGTTTAGTAGGCACATGATTACGTTGCAAGGGGCAGCGTAATTTATTTGGGTGCCAGGGGCTTTACGGGCTAACTAATTCTCGAAAGGTACATTGCGAAAGGAAACAGAGGAAAAGAATTGAGGACTGGAAACTATTAATGCTTCCCAAATATTACGGTTTATAGTACAGAAGAAAAAGAAAATGCTCAAGGTTTCATGAAATTTCATTGTCCTGCCAAATCTGGTCTGAATGACGAAAGAGTGAAGACGATTTTAAGCTCAACGGAACTACAACTATTAGAACAATGTTCATTAAAATAGCAATAACAGAGTGTAAAGCATCAAAAGAATCAATTTTAGCAACTATCGTCTCATTTTAAATCCTCCTAAAAACTTTCTTTCGAACTTTTACTAACACGGATAATTTAATGCGTTCTAATTTTCCTCAACAATTGGAATTACAAGGGCCTATTGCTTATGATGACAGTCGATATTCTATCATATTTCGACCTGAAGATAATTGCTAAATTAATAAGGAGAAGTATTTCTTGTACTACTGCGTTCGTTCGGGCATTTAATCGTATTTTTTTATAACAACAGAGAATTAATTCACTTGAATAAAATGTTCCGATTGAATTTTTAATACTCATTATGTCGAGCAAGAAAGAGGAGACACTGAGTAACTGAGGAATCATAGCCGTGAAATTTTTATCGAAATCACAATATATGTTTTTGTGTGCCAATAATTTTGTGAAATAAATATTATGGGCCATACCTTTTTGTTGCGGAATTTCTTGTAAAATGTAAAGTTTTGGTGGTATATTTTGCTGCAAAGTTATTTTGTGTACATATTGTGGGTTCAATAATTTCGTGAGCCTTCGTGAAAATATATGTGTTTGGGGTTTTTATATTATGTTCTAAAGAATTAGTTTATAGCATTTGTTTTGATTGTGTATTAAATCCAAAGTTTACCGTACTTTTATAGTATTGATAAAAACATTTTTTAGTATCGCAAAATAATTTGCGATGGAAAACTTATGACAATTTGTTTTTGTTTTTTAGTCGAATCGTACGTGTCCAATTTGCCGAGGAAATGCATCAGATTACTTTGAGGTGAATGATGAACAGTAGGAGAACGACTGCATACTTAAGTATTTTAACACACACACAAAAAAAACTATTTTCAAATGAAAAGCAATCCAAATGTTGTCTTCATTGTCGTAATTTTACTACTTATAAATATAAAAATAGCAAAGAAAGTATGTAAATGTAAAAGAAAAAAAACACAAAGTAAATTTAGTAATTGGAGCATTAAAGTCAGAGTAGCAAAACTTTTAAAAATCCGCTAAATTGATAGGAGAAGAATTCTAATCATAAACGGTGTATACGTTTGCTTTTCCCGTATCAGCAAAGTAATAAAATCTAGGCATATATATATATACACATATATATAAAATATAATGCAGAAGAGCAAGAAACAAATTCACCTTTCAAAGACTTAATAACTTTAGAAATTTTATTACTAATAATACCTACGCAGAGCGATTCCAAATCTCTGTCTATTTGCTAAAACTACTATTAAGCAACTTCAACCTCATCAAATATGCAAATGCTCTCCCACAGAAGTGTTTTTGTGTAGAAATGTCTTAGAATACCAAAAATAACAAAAATAGTTTTAGATAACGATCAGATGCCTCAATTAAGCCTTTCTTTTTTTTAAATATTTAAACTAAATGTGGTGGAATTTATCTTTCTTTAAAAGCTTTTTTGTTAGAACTTTCTTTGTCCCTTCGACGTGAAAATAAAAAAAAGTGCTAATAAAAGTAAATAAATGCTTTAATATGGAAATTAAGTCATGAAGCAAAACAAAAATATTCAAAAGCAAAAAAAGCAATGAAGAAATATGTTCATTTTGTCGTGATAATTAATCTTTGTAATTTGTTCTAGAAATTGTTTTTAATTTAGCAAGTTAATTTAGAGAAATTACTTTAATTTTTAATTAATTGGTTGTGTGGAAGAGAAAAGTTGTGGGAAGGTGTCCAATAACTGGGCACGCATATGTGTTTTCTGTGCTAATTTGAAAATTCATTTTCTTTGTTTACATTTTTGCCAAATGTTCTTAAAATTAATTGTTAGGAATTAGTTGTTTTTTTTTATAGATGTAATTTCGGTTTATTTTTATCTTTGTTCCACTTATTTTTTTAGGAATTTTCTAACTGTAATATTTTTGTCACAAAACTTCATAACTAACCAAGGATTCATTATTTTTGTATTATTAGTATTACTGTGACATTGAATTTGTAATAAAATTTTACGTTTTAATTTGCGTATAACTATATAACGCTTTTCGTTTTACAATGTGCAAGTTTAAAATTTTTCAAACTGCTCATTTTTTGTTTTAAAAATTTATCACATGTGGTTTCAGCTGACAAGTTTATATGAAATTTTGCAATGGACTATTTTTTCATTGTGAATTTCTTTTACTTTATGGGCTTTTGTATAACAGGAGGTTCTCACAGGAGCATGTTTACATCGCGCCTACGTCAATCCAAAACGAAATAACTTACTTTGGTGTATAGAATGACACAACATTTACTTTGTAATAATAAATCTTTACTTAGGAGTGGCTACGGTCACCTTTTTTCCTTTGTAACTGCTGTTACAGCAAATGCTTAGTATCAACTAATAGTGGAAAGTTTCCAAAACTATTAAGGACTTTCCGACACTGCAGGAATATTTTCTTTAGTTTTCTACTCTTAATTTAAAACATTTGAATGTTTTGCATGGGTAGAATGGCACTTCTGGATGAGCCAACACACTTCCGCTCAGTCACTTAAGTGAGTCACTACAGTGCCGGCACACTATACAGTTTTGCACTTAGCAAAAAGAAGCTATCTACACGAGCAGTCCTTCCACTAATACTTGAAATTCTGAAATATAAAAAATCGGAAAAGTTAAATAGATCTCCTTCAATTGCAGTCAATCTGCGCAAACATTCATTACTTGAACACAATATTGTCCACCTTTTTTCTCTCTTTATATCTGCGAGAATCACAATTGGAGCTCTTCTGCCAGCTTTTCCTCTGGCGTTGAATCTCCACTCCATGTCTACCGAAAAGTTGTTTGCAGTGACTGTGAAAGTGAATTTTTGCGACAGTTAGTGACTGGCAATGGGCTTAGAATTTGAGACACTGTTGAAGTACTGCCACTGCCACTGAGTTCAATGTGTTTTACGACATTTGAAGTAGGAGTTTTTAAATTTTGTACTGCTACTGCCACTGCCGTGGGCGCATAGGCTTAGACTCAAGAATTTAAAGGAGAATGTATCAGTAATTTGAATTCCATCTTCAAATTTATATTTTAACATTTCGTAAAACTATAATTTTGTTGAGGAAATTTAAATTAGTGTTGTTATTCCCGCCCAAAAGCGAAAGCTTTCGGAAGCTCAACTGAAAGTTTTCTTGAATAAACAACGTTAATCGCCTCAAGCATTCAATTAGTATGAAGCAACACATGCCTAGCAAATATATTTTTTAATTGGTTAAAGATTGAGATAATGTTCTAACGCATATCATTTGCATCTTTGACTCTGTGACAGGATGCAAAACTATCTTAGAAATAAATGTTTTTTTTTTAATTGATGGTAATGGAACTTTCTTAGAGAATTTGCAAACATTTAACCACGTTCAGGATTCTATCCATAGATTGCAGAAGTTCAATGTATGAAAAGAATACAATGTTACTCAATTCCAACTCTTAGAGTCTAAACTTTGTACTTATTTCTCACACTCTAAATGGTTTCAGTTAATTTTTATCGTGAAGAACGGTTTTTACTGCTTTTCTGGTCCACCATAATCTATTCCCGTACGGCCGGCCTGCTTTGTATCGTTTGCGCAATTAAATTTACGCCTCTGTGATCCTGAAAACTGCCGTAACTCGATTACAGATTTAAATCTTATCTTGCAAAAGAATTTGAAACCACATTCGATCTTGTCGAGACGAAGTCTTTCTCTGTGGTTCAGTATATTTCTATATTTTGTATAATTTTTTAAATAATATCCCACGATGGTATTAAATAACCATTTTCTCGCTGCAATAATCCCACGTAGTCACCTTCCTGGAAGCTGCTTGAATTTGGTCTGATTTCCTATCTCGGCTTCATCCGGTCACTGGCCACCTTGATGTGATTTCTCATTTGTCCTTGTATCTTTTCACCTCTAGACTTAACCAGTGGCCTTTCAATTGCTGCACAAGTATCGTATTTCCGGCACCAGTCTTACACGTCTACTATCATATGAAGCAATTAGAATTTCTCTTTTATTTTAGCAAGTGTTTTATTGACACCTAGATGATAACCATTCGTCTTGCTGTGAAACTTGTAGAATTTCAGGCGCCTTCCCATTTATGTGCTAGTACACCACATTCAACACATTCCACTGCACTCAATAATTTTTGAGAGTTGAACTTTTATCTGCAACATCTTTCCAAGCAGCTCTCGCTAAGTTTTCATTCCATGTGAGATTGGCGATATATCCCGATATGCTTGTTGTGCACTCCTCAAATCTTCTTGATTCAGTGCTATTTTAGGCTCTCGCCTTGCATTAATACCGCTTAGGCTTTATTTTTGTCGTGTTTGTAATTTTGGTGATTTGATTTGTACGACAGTCGTGGAACTTCCTCTTCGGAATTATACTCCTCTGACTTGCTCTCATAATGTTCCGTCCCTTCATTCCTCGCTCTTTGTATATATGTATAGCTATAGGCTAGCTTCTCCGAATCTCTTTTGTCTTCTTCAGTTCATCTGAAGATGTTCTACTTCACCACAAGTCCAACATCTCATCCTGGTTTTATTAGTTCTGTTTAGTGGATATCTCAGTCTATCTTCAGACTCTGTAGGCATTCTTTGCATTCCAACTTCAGAGCAAAAGCTACCATCTTCTCAAAGGTTTTCGAAATTGTAAGTCGTAGTCATAGATGGAGTTTATGAAAAACTCTATGGCAATGTCGTTCAATAGGCCTTGACCCCAGTTAGGATATGAAAGATAAATTAATCTTTCCACTCCTGCTTGTAGCAGCACCTATACATTAAGACCTTTTGCCATTGTCAGTTCTGGAGCAACGCTTCTCGAAATCTTTTCTTTGCTTGCTCTATTTCTTTAATTCTGTATATTATTCTGTTATTATTGTTTTAAATTTTGGAATTTTCATATCGTCCAATAGTTGTTACGTTTTTTTTTTTTTGAATTGGGTGTGAGATCGTGCGGATCCCTTGAACTTAGGCCACTAGTAGGAGTTGTTACGCTTGCGGACTCGGGTTCGCAGATTAATTAGAAAATGCACTTCTTTTAATTGTCTTTTATTGCACTTTACAATTAAATCCACTTAAACACTACAATTGCCTTAGTCTAGTCACAGTACAAACAGTTTTTTAGCAATTCTTACAACAAAAATTCAGAAATCATTCTATCGTTCTATAACTTCAACAAATAATTTCACAAACAATCTCTATAGTCACTACAATACAAGTTAGTACGATGACAATTCATGTCACGCAAATTCAAACTTTATCTCATCACTCTCAGTACAAGACTACTCGACCTAACTCGTGCACTGCCCCATTTATACCTACTCTTTTGATTCTAGCTAATTCTAGATCTCTATCGAAACTTATTTTGGTAATAACAAGTTACATAACAATTTTCTTATTAAAGTTCTGGATAGTTCTACTTGTATAACTCTAATCTACTTGACTTAAATTATGCTACGCTTTATAATACCTTATAGGCAAAACATAATGAGATGCGACATCGTATTTTATTGAAAAAAAAAGAATTTTAAACAAAAAAAAAACACGTTCACGACGGCATGTAACATGGCGACTCATGTGAGATTTTTCTGAGAGAACTGCATGAGAAATTTCTTATAACATGAGAAAGTTCTCTTTCGTCGTGAAGGTACTAAACGATAACAAACGGACGCGTTTTCATTTTCTACAATTGCAGTGATCTTCCTTTGCTGACAAATATTCCAATAAATTCTCTAATGATTTATAACCACTGTCTGTGTTTTCTCTTGGTACATTCTCTTTGAATAAAGTGCCTATGAGACAAAGAACACATTTTCGCCTTATTGGTAAGCCTTCCATAAGAAGAATAAGAACACACTGATTTGTTTTTCTTTGGGGTTTTGGAGGCTTACTTGTATTTTTAGGTCTTCGACGTGTGCTGCAGTGAACCGACTAAGCAAGATATTTACCTGAATATAGTCTGTTATTGTATTATATAAGACGCTTCGTTTTCTAGCAAAGTTGACAAGCGATAGCTTTAAGCATACAAATTTCTTTGTAATGTGAATACAGCGGTTCAAACTCATGAAAAGCAGGCTCTAATCGATGTATGGACTGTAAAAAAAACTTTCTACATAATACTGCCACTCACCTTATAAAATAACATTATATACAATTATTTTGCTAAAACTATACCGTTTCTGTTTTTGTAGGCCATTTCGTATTCTCTATTTAAACAAAAACGGAGTGTGCCTCACTCACATAAGCTCACGATTGAAGTGAAATTTGTTTCGTGTATGTCTTTGGCACTTTTAACTATTTCTCACTAATTATATTTTTGATTAAAACAGTTTATAATGGTTTAAAAATTATTATTTTCACCAATAAACTGCACACAAAAGATCGCCTTGCCTCGGCTGACGTGTCGATTTCTCGCCTCAGGAACACTGCCAACACACCTACATAGGTATAATATTTCATCCGAAATTGAACTTTATTTCAATTGCGATGCTTCCAAAAGTAACTTTATGCTTGAATTAATTAAATGTTGGTCCAAGGAGTTCTCTCACCTTAAAATTATCTAAACATTATATAACACGTTTGTTAGGCCATTGCTCGAGTATGCTGAAATTCAGGAGTTATTTTTCAGCCATTCGAGAAAAGGGGCATAACGCTACCTGTCCAAGAGATGAGATGACTCTTTATTTGTTCTCAATAGCCCAGGCGCAGATAATTCGTTATCACTGGGGCTATTCCTTCCTTCCTTTAGGGTTGTCTCTCATTGGCTTTCCGAAGGGAAGCTGTCCACATTGGCTCCATCGAGTCCGCTAAGTGCAACTTTTATCAAATTTGTGCTCAAAAACCTGCCTTAAAATGACTTTTTGATCTTTTCACTTTATCACAAATGAGTCAAACTTGTCAATTTTATTTCACTGGAAAAATGACATAGAGTTGCCGACATAGTCTTCGTCTTGCATGTCAACTTCTCAAGGATTAACTACGCAAAACATAAATCCATTAACAGTTAATAGTATGATTTATCTCTACTTTAACGCCTCTAAGGGCATAATAAAGTTTGTTCATCATTCTTATCATTTTTTGATTGTATTCTCAAATATTATTGCACTATCTGATCTTCTTAATTTCATTCTAACCTTGCTAAGTCTTGCATGTCGTTGTGACAGGCTAATCTCAGCCATAGAGTTGAGAGAAAAAATGGAGATGCTAAATTCGTGTAAGACCACGTGTGTGAATTTAAGCTTTTTTGTTATTAACTTGCAGTGTTTTTAGTACAGTGAAATTAGAATAGTGATAGAAGTGTTACTTTAATTAGAAAAAAAAGTTTTTTTTCTATTATTAAGTCTAATAAACTGTAAAAATGAAGTGTGCAGTGTATTGTTGCAGAAACAATCGGAGACATCTAGTGGGATGCGAGACTAGGCGGACTTCGGCGTTGAATGAATGTAGCAAGTAATCATTTGCGGCGAGACTATGCATGCTTAACACTAGAACTACGAAGCCGGTCATTTTGACCGGTAGCCTCTCTTTCAGTTGCATTATTCAGCGTATTATTTCTATCCTTCTTTTAAGCATCTCCGTAGTTCTAGTGTTAAATCAGGGCGGGCGGAACACTATAAAATACAACGTGTATATGTGTTGGTGATTGATTAAAAAGCTTAAAATTTTACGATCCAAATATTAAATCTTGCTCCCCCAAAAATTGCTGATGCTTTCTCGAGTCCTACTACCATTCTTCACTGCTAGTTGGTCCAAAAGCAAATGATAGATGCTTTCCCTTAAAATTTTACTGAACCCCTACTCTTGAAATTTCGCATGTAATGGTGCCGTTCAGCGGATAAATAGACCGAAAAAGTGCGCATTTCCAAGCTAAGCACCACTTCCCCGGCACCCTCACAGTCGTTTGGTTAATGAAGTGAGCACGCCTAGTCTCGCATATGCTCCAAAAAAAGAAAAGTTTTTCCGGCAAATTTAATAGTTTTCGTTACAATTTTGTTAGTAGTATTAATGAATTTGCTAAAAACAAAGACATCGACTTATAAAAGTAGTAAATTCTTCATGTCAATTATTTTGTTCTGTTGTATAGTGCTCTTTTTCTCATGTTAGTTTTTATGTAGCCTTTCGGGTTCAGTGGTAACTGAGCGGAATTTTAATTAAAGAACTATTCTCTGTCTTTAAATACTAACTTCGCCTTTGGAACTAATATATATAAAAGGAGCAATTGCGAATGTCGAGGAATGGCTTAAAATTTTTTCGCATGTAGTGTCTCCATATCTTCTTTCTCTGAGATTTCAGCACAATTTTTTGCTGAGACAGGTAAATGTTTCTCGGCACCCCACTGAGATGTGTGCTAGAAGGAAAACTCATTATAAAACCAAAGTGGTGCTTGCTTCACCCACATATGTGCATGATTTGCGTAAAAATTTTAACTTGTAGGCGGACGTTCCATTTTTTGTAATTTCTGTAAATTAAAACCTAGGAGCTCTGTTTACTGAATCCAGACAATTCGTAAATGCGCGCATCAATAGTTCTAATAGTTCCCTAAAATTCAGTTATGCTGAAAATATTCACTGCCAAGGCCAACGGTGCTTTATCCTAATACTGACCACGATACTTGCCGCTTAGGCTTGTTGATCGGGCAACTGCCGCCTCAGCGTTACATTTTGAATTTCGTTACAAGAATTTTCTGGTCCTAAGCAGTATGTTTAGCGCTATTATCTTGAAAAAGTATAAATTCGTCGGCAATCCCCAATATATTTGCACATTTTTTGGATGTACTTTAAGAATATTGAAACGGATACGTTGGTTCATAATGGCTTCTTTGAAGTGTAAATCACTTGCACCAGTTGAGGACGTACACTCCCAGAACATAACACATCCTCCGCCTTGCTTGTAATTACCCCTGATATTCTGTGTATCAAACGCGGATTTTGAGTTTCTACAAACGTTCCTTATCCCATCTGAATTATAAACACACCCATTTGTGCTCAAGATCCATCCAATTATTATTGTTGGGAGTTTTCATAAGGAGGTAAGCAATCTTTTCCGAGGTCTTGTGTATGCCCCAGAAATTGACTGAGACTATTAAGTTCTCGTTTAAAGGAAATTTAAGATTATAGAGCAAAAAAAAAAAATTGTTCCAATTTTTAGAAAACCTACTTTTTCTTAAAACTAGGTTTTTTAATCTACCGTACGTGATATCGTAAAAACCGTTACTGTCTGAAAATTTGAGGGTTGTTCAAGCTATCATCTAGCTATAATGTGATCTATTTCTGTATTTGAGGATCCAATATTAAACGATTTGAGTGCAGTCATAAATTGAGTGCAGTCATAAATTGAAAAAATGTGATTTTTTTTGAAAATCTAAAATCAACTACTTTGTTAAAAACGATTTTTTTTCGTTCAGAAAATGGATTACATTTATATATTAACCTGAGGAATTTTTTACTTTTTACAACTTTTCGGCTAGGAGATGTACAAATATAAATATAACAAAGTAAAAATTTTTCTAGGGCTTTCTCAATTTCATAATCAATCTTTGAGTTTTTATGAAGTGCTTTCATTAGTGTTACCTTCACGGTTTTTACCGAGTTTTCCGCCTGATCATTGCTTTGCAAAAAATAGGTAGACGTTGTTCTGTAGATAATTTTCTATTGCGACGAAGTGCCCCGCCGCCACATTGTTCTATTAGCCTTGGTACAAAACCAGGACTATACAGAATGTGCACATTCAATGCTATCCGATAGATTTAGAAAATGTTTTTATTCCTTTGCCTTGCGGTGGCTGTTTTAAGGGCCTTACCACTGGTGGGGGGACAATTAAAACTCCGTAGTAGTCACTGCTTTTACCAAAAAAGAGTGCACTTTATTTAACATTAAATTCGCTATTTATAACGCGAATCTGCTAATTTCAGTAGTGTGTTACAATAATCTTAAGTCTAGGTACAGATTAAGTCAAGTACAGTGTCCACGAATATCATCTTAGTTGACATAACGCCGATCGCCGAGCGGGCTCTGAGGCATACGTCTGTAGATTTCCTCCTCTGTTGGCATGGGTTCGAATCCTGCACAAGATACGGCGATTTATCTGGGTACCACTAGTTGACGCAATTCTAATGACAAGAATTGTATTTGCGATGCCACTGGGTTGTTGAACAGTAATAATTTCATGCCAAAAATTGTGGCTCACTTGCTACATTTGCCAGGTTAAAATTTCCTTCCTCTTGCCTGCCCAATTTCCTTCCGTCTAAGCTGTGCTGTGTGCATCATAGGTTTATTCCCTGCGCTTAGGGAATACCTTGGAAAAAGAAAAAGCCGATTACAGGCTAGGACGTTGGAATAATGAATTGTGTTGTTCTCTACCACTTTAAGATCAGTTTCCTATCATGATTTAGCCTCACCTACCGTCGTCACCCTGGTCCTCGCAGATGAAAAACATCTATTTCGGACTGAGACTGGAGGCAAGAAATTTAGCTGCCAGGAAGCTCCTCCTGATACCTTGCAAAGAATCTTTACAGAATGGTCCCGGTATATAAGTCAGCCGTGGTGCGAGAATGCTCTGGGTTTTGAGTCTGTTTAAATCAGCCGCTATCGGCTCTGCAATGGCAAGATTTAGAAAATCCATTTCCACTAGCGGTTCGCACACAATGTTATGAATCAATTGACTTTACCGAAGGTGTGCCCTCCTAGCCATTTTTTTTTTATATTTTTAGCTCATGAATTTCCTTAAGTTGTTGAGAAATGAAAGCGGAGGTCGCCTAGTATCTGAGGTTCGCATACTGGACACTAAGCTCTCCCTAACAGGGCCTCGGTGTATGCCGTTCCATCTTGGCTTGGGGGGGGGGGTATCTGGTTCGGGACCATTTATTGGTTATTCGAGGCTGTCTTGATAGCGAGAGATCGTGCAGGGATTCCCACTACGGATGAAGATATTCTAATCGACCAGAAAAAGAGGTCCATATTAAAAAGCGTTAAAAAAATCGATCGGATGAGCAGTCATGAGGCATAGCAATCTGGAAATTAAGCACGCCTCGGTGGTTGCTTATACAGCTATTAGTTCTTCAAACGTTAATGTAGCTTGACTGAGCGTTATCGTTAGACGTAACGCCGCATTCCGCCGCTAATGAAGGTACAAAGCTCCATTCAGTTTCATATTTTCGCAACTCGTCCACTAGTGGATTTTTTTGTGTTTGGTGAGAAACAACAGCCTAAAAATTATCAATTCAAAAACTCATATGCATTTTACTCTTTCTTGCAACAAAACTTGCACTTTCAACTTTAGATGCTTCTTGGAATTTTTGCGACAGATGATAATGGAAAATCATAAATTACTTTTTTGTACATTATTCTTTTATTGATTCATTGATGAAATTGTAAGGTCAAAAGCAAGGCTAAATTCAATTTTCACTGCCTTTTTATTGCGTTCATGTGTTCTGATACGCATCCTGAGAGCATTCGCTCAGAATTAAGAAAAGGAAAACGCAAACTCTTCTGATACAAAACCTTTTTGCATTCTCAATAGCTCGATTTCCTATTAAACAAGTTGAAAATATTATTTTTGCCAGTAATGCATTCAACACAATCAGGTAAGGTGCTTTTATATGTTTTTAAACCCAAATATAATAAATAAATACATGTGATCTCTTATTCGTTCGCAGCAATTCAAATTTCAAAATGTGGCTCTTTTATATTTGGTTTCGGTATCAATCGGGCGGCGTGAGAACCTCCATCAATCATAATTTAAAAAAAGTTGGATAATACGAATTATTCACTTATTCATAAATTCTATTAAATTCACCCAAATCTACAAAAACAAATTTCATTCACCGATGTATGTATATGCGAAAATCAAAAATTGTATGTCCACAAATCGAATTACTTGAAAAAATCACTTTAGAACAGCAATTTCTGATATAAATTTTGCACAGACAAAAGGTAGTATGTATCTAGTTTGCCATTTTTACATTTTATAAGTAACGTAAATGCAAATGTTTCCCGTCTTCGTGCAATAAAAGTATAAACAGAAAATTATTTTTGTAATGAAATTATAAAAGTTAGAGTATTACAAATAGTAATAAAAACACTCAGCAAATTTACAGCATAATCTGCTAAATTGTCTAGCTCGTAACAAACTAAATTCACCAAATAATAAAAAGTATAATAATTATAAAGAAAAAAATAAATAAATAAATAATAACAAAAAGTATATATGAAGTTTTCGCTGTGATGTATTATTGTTAAAATTTAATTATTTCAATGGCCTATTTTAAAAATGTATGTATTAAAATTGGATATTCTATTTAGAGCAAAATTTGTGGTTTTGATTTTATAACAAATATTAAAGAAGAAGAAGAATTAACAAAATAAAAATAACAAAATAACTAACGAGAGAAATTAAATAGATTGACGCTTGCTATAGCTACGATTTTTATCTTCATTCCATATTTTACATATATCTTTCTGTCTATTTATTTTTTTTCGGACTTTAGGCACATACCAACTATCAGATGTGTAAATTTTATATACAAAGTGCAAAAAATATTAAACTAAAAAGATAAATGATTTTTATGTAAAATGAATTTTTATACTATGCTCTCACTTTCTAACTGTTTTATCTCGCTCTTGTGTTGTTTAATGCGCGTAAAATTTTTTAGATATTTTGTCTTTAGTGGATTTTATGAAAAACTAAATACGAAAAAAATATAACAAAAAAAAATTATAAAAGTTGAACTGGTCGAAGAAAAATAAAATAATTGTAAAGAAAATGAGTGAGAAACAATTGTTTTAATCACATCCCCTGCATTTCTATTTGTTTGCATTCGCCGTATTTAAAATTCGAAGTGGTTTTGGCGAACTTTAACCTTTTTGTTAGCTGATTAAGAAGGCAGAATGAACAGCGACATTCATTTATAGTCATTTTCGGAAACAAACCAGTGGTAAGCACTAACTGTAAGTATTTACACCATTGTGTTATGTAACAGATTCAGGTAAGGGTTGCAATTTAAAATGTGGTAATTTTTTGAATATTTTTGCTAACATCAATACCTTTCAAAATGAGTTTGGTATTTTAAGAGTAGTTATTGATAAGCCACTCTCATGAAAACTACATTACCTGTTATGCGATTTTATTCCATGGTACTTAGCCTAGGGAATGAAATTAACAAAATAATTTACGACCTCCAGTAAGGATCTCGTGCCGGGCACTCGACTGGTGATTTGATGACTTTCCTTACCGAACGTTAGCATTACTGTCTCCATATTTTTGACGAGTCGGGGATAGTTGTGTTTGATATCTCGAAGGCTTTCGACAAAATTTGGCACTCTGCTCACTCACTAGACAAACTTCCTGCATTTGGTCTTGACCACTCTCTTCTTACCTGGAAAAATTCTTTCCTGGGACAGAGTCAATCGTGTTGAGTTCAATGCTTTCAAAACCCAAAGCTGTCAGCTTTCTCTCAAAAAGACCCCTAACCCTCCCCTTCCTCTCTGCGTCAATGAGATCAACATTCCAAACTCTCATAATTTAAATATCCTAGGGGGTCAGATATTCCAACAAACTTAGTTAGTTGCTATTGCAAGGAATGTAATGAAATGCCTGGGCTTCCTGCAGTGATACAAAAAATACTTTACCCTATTTGACCTAGTGCTCATCTATAAGACTCATATCAGGACCAGACTTGAATTTAATTCATATATGTGGGCAGGGGCAGCACGTACCGCATTGGACAAAGTCCATAGGAAAGTCTTT
>QYTT01083872.1:48882-69033 GCA_006980735.1 Dasypogon diadema
AATGATTTTTATGTAAAATGAATTTTTATACTATACTCTCACTTTCTAACTGTTTTATCTCGCTCTTGTGTTGTTTAATGCGCGTAAAATTTTTTAGATATTTTGTCTTTAGTGGATTTTATGAAAAACAAAATACGAAAAAAATATAACAAAAAAAAAATTATAAAAGTTGAATTGGTCGAAGAAAAATAAAATAATTGTAAAGAAAATGAGTGAGAAACAATTGTTTTAATCACATCCCCTGCATTTCTATTTGTTTGCATTTGCCGTACTTAAAATTCGAAGTAGTTTTGACGAATTTGAGTGTTAGCATTACTGTCTCCATATTTTTGACGAGTCGGGGATAGTTGCGTTTGATATCTCGAAGGCTTTCGACAGAATCTGGTACTCTGCTCACTCACTAGAAAAACTTCCTGCATTTGGTCTTGACCACTCTCTTCTTACCTGGAAAAATTCTTTCCTGGGACAGAGTCAATCGTGTTGAGTTCAATGCTTCCAAAACCCAAAGCTGTCAGCTTTCTCTCAAAAAGCCCCTAACCCTCCCCTTCCTCTCTCCGTCAATGGGATCAACATTTCAAACTCTCATAATTTAAATATCCTAGGGGTTCAGATATTCCAACAAACTTAGTTAGTTGCTATTGCAAGGAATGTAATGAAATGCCTGGGCTTCCTGCAGTGATACAAAAAATACTTTACCCTATTTGACCTAGTGCTCATCTATAAGACTCATATCAGGACCAGACTTGAATTTAATTCATATATGTGGGCAGGGGCAGCACGTACCGCATTGGACAAAGTCCATAGGAAAGTCTTTAAGCTCATTGGCGACTACTTCTAAAATCGATTCTCTGGAGCATCGAAGCAATGTTGCTTGTTTCACGCTCTTTTATCGCTATTTTAATGAGCATTGTTCCAACGAAGTCTACGGTCGGATTCCTTTTTTTTCCTTTCCTACGCGGTAGTCCCGCGCATCGAGCCATCTTCATTCCTTTGTCCTCGTGATAAAGCCTAGGAGAATAGTGAAATTTCGAGACTCCTTCTTGAGTAGAACTGCACGAATGTGGAACAGATTACCATCTTCCGTTTTCCCCGTTTATTATAGACCACAGTTATTTAGGCAGAATGTGCACCGACAATTCCGATCAATCTCTTAATCCCTTTTCCTTATTCCCAGTTTCCTTTCCTCCAAGACTGTTCATAGCATCATAGGGTATCCCCTGAGCTTTGCCTGCATCGTAAAAAATCAGGCTTCTAAATTGAAAAAAAAAATCGATTAAAATTTTATCTAGCTTAATCGATTGAATTTTTAATTAAGAAAGTGTGCCACAATTTCTGCTTCATCCCCGCATTCTCTGCAGTCAACTTCGCTAGAGCGATCGATCCTATGTTGGTATATTTTTAGGAAACTATGTCCTGTCGGGATTAAAACCAGCAATCTTAATGATGGTTTATTTAGCCGGAGAAGTTTTAAAGATATTTCAGATGTACAATTGATGTGTTGTTTGGCACATTGCAATAGGCCTGAAACTAACTACACACATCATTTGTCATATTTACATTTATCAAATGAGCGCAGGTCCGAAAGATTGTATAATAGGGTAGGAAACAGGATCTGATAAGAACATTTAACATAGAAATTAGTTAGAAGGATGTTCCACTAAATATTAGAGCACGCATATGGTTCCTGTGTGACGCTCAGTTTCAGTCTCCTGGCACGTAAATTTTAAAACACAACCTACCCTAAAAGATGGATTGGTTGCGCATTACCTACAGCGAAGCCTCCACCGTCTTCTAATTGAAATTCTCTTGATTTTTACGTACAGAGACATCTAAAATTTATTATGTGTTCTACTCCAGTTCTAGGATCTTCGGCAGAGGCTAGCAGATCCAGAGCAGTCAGAAATTTTTGAGCACTTGAAGCAGTCCACGAGCACGCAACGATGTATTGCTGTCCGTAGAAGTCATTTGTAATATTTTTTATTGTTATCTTTTGGGCAATTTATTGGTACTATTGTAAGCTGAAACCTCAAGTGGCTATAAATCAATAAGGAATCTTTCTAAGACATATGATTATATAAACTTTCTTATTTTTACTCGTAGAAACCACCTGTATGTACTTTACTCTCAATTTGCACCTTAAATTTCAAAGCGCGTTTTTTTCCAGAGGTGTCCCCTGTAGGCCTAATCCTCCCATGCAAGGAAGCAATAAAAAGATACTTGCAAAATATTTTATCATGCAGAATAGTGAAATGAAAAAAGTTCCAATAAATCCATACTTATCGGTGGCAAACACCGAACTTAACACCAAAGTTACCCAGGAACGCAACCCCAAAGTAATGAACACAACCCCGAACTGATGCGGATCAGTGTTGCCATTATAAAATTTCAAGAAAAGCTCGATGAAACTCCATATAAAAAAAGTTATAATTAATATTTATAGATAATCATGAAATTTGGCTCAACCTCCCCTAAAAACTACTTTTTATTCAGGTTCTTTTTCGATTAGGATTTTGGTAAATTTTGTGGAATTTGACACAGATTCAGTAGTTGTCTAACAAGTCATATCGGCGTACTTCCTCTCTTAACTTGTGTAAACGAAAACTAGTGTTCTTTTCAAATCGACATCAATCGCTTAATTTTAATTATAACGAGAATATCCTCAGTGTGTATGGGATATTTCCTATATCTGATAACACTGTTTAATTGTTTCCGTCATTATGTAACACCTTGTTGAACTTTGTCTCGAATAAGTGTGTGCAATTCAAATATAAAAATATCACTTTAAATCGCATTTTACGACAGGCAGACCATACTACGAGGCTAATCTAATCCCTTACACGTAGAGAATTTATTATATTGTGATATCTTTTGTACTTAATCTGAAATGTAGGTTTTGTTTCAGTATTTTTCGTAAGTGTTTTGGTCACGATTATTTTTACGGAAAGCATTTACCACATCAAGCCGGATATCTACAAAAAAAAAATTACGTCAACATTTTTTGATAACAATCTGAAATAAGTTGTTAATAGATATACCACTTAAAGATAAGACTTTAGTAAATAGATTGGAAACATAATGAAATGTGCCTATATCATTGGGAAAACATATCGAAAGGTCACTTTTCAAATAGCGTAAGCTCAGTGCAATTTAGAAATATTAGAATACCTCTTAAACTGCAGTGCATTATCCTAAATCTTAAAAAGTTTTCAGGTAATGTTGCATTGGTATTTACTTTGGTGGATGGTATTCTGGCTTACTTTTGTATTGCGATGAATTGACCAGCAGCATCTTTTCTTTTAAAAGAAAGAAAATCTGTTTAATTAAAATTGTTATATGTTGAAGCACATCGTTGGATGGTTTCTTTATGTTAATTACATTTTATGCTTCTGGACGGGTTAAAAACAACAGTTAAATATATTTGTAGAAAATGTTTTAAATAAGTTTGACAAATCCATGAAATTTACGTTGAAAATAGGCAATAAGAAAACAAACAACATTGTTGATAATAAACTAGATTTTAGATTTTAGATATGCAGAAAAAGTACATTCTCAGATATAGTCGTTTCTGCGTTTTCTGAACATCAATGGAATATAAAATTGGCTGCGTCCCATTCCATTATTAATAGACTCATTAAAGTCTCTTCGTCTCAGACCAATTTCAATATTGAATTATAAGTAATTATAATTATAGCTAGGAATAATGGATACAATAAACGCTTAATTTATGATTTACTAAAAGAAAAATCTAAAAAAGGCGGTTATAAGACATATATACGTATTTCCAATAAATAATAAAAAACGACGTGAAATATAATAAATGGAGAAAATACCACACATTGAGTCTATATCTGAGAAATCCAACAAATATTCAAAATAACAAGAAAGCTGGTTTCAAACAGTAAGATTTGGCCAAGAGTGGAAAAGTTAGAGATGGACGGGGTTTATGAGGTATGTTTTGAAGATTGCTATGGTGTATATATTGGAAAAAACAAAAAGAAGAATTAAACAGAAATTTAAAGAACATATTTGCTATTAGACATGTAAATAGTTGAATAATAGGAAGTCGAAACACGTCGTATGATAATTTGAGTAGGCAGTAAAGAATTTTTGGAACCACAAGAACAAATGTTTTTTAATTTGAAAAAAATGTCATTGCAGTCCCAACAAGTGCCATCGAAAAACTCTCTAAATAAATTAATTATGCTCTTTTAGAACAAAAGGAATTTTATTTTCCTGAAGGAAGTTAATTGGGTTTCAAGCAGAGTAGACGAAGTTTTATCCGACCAAAAAACGCAATATTTTGGTAGACTTATAGGTTCATAACTAACGCAGTGTCTCTAAAATAAGGTTCAGAAACTCCTTTGTCGAAAACTCCTCTTGGTGCAACAAATGTTGTTTCTGGGCATTTGCAGTTTGCTTAAAAATAAGTAACTTTCGTCATCCAAAACGAAAGATTTTTCACTAGAATTTTTTCAACAAATATTTTTACTGCATCTCCTTGGCTGTGTTCATCTTTGTTATTAAATTGACACTTGATATTTTTATATTCCTCTTCTTCGTCAAAATTTTAGCTATTTTGTCGGTTCAATTTCTTCTGATTTAACCCTTGGTGTACAACGCAGTTTTCTAGCACCGTGTGCAACGGGTGTCTTTTTAGGACTTTTTAACTATGATTAAAGCTGAAGAAAAATCTGAAAAAATGCTGGAACTTTATTGGCAACATTTTTGTGGAATAATTTATGGAAATAAATCACCCTTCCCTGGGTAAAGTGGCGCGTGTCGGAAAAATAGTTGCGGTCTTTAAAAACCCCCGATGCACACTGCGGGTTAATTATGTTATATACCCCAGACAGGTTATCTCCATAATTGAAAGGAATTTATTTGAAAAATATCGAGCAGACTTTCAAAATGATCATAAAAAGCTGTAAAAATTAATATTTTGACAAATAATATAAAGAAATGTTTGTATTTTGACAAATTTTTTGAGAATTGCAGAAAACCTTCTTGAAATTTTTCAAATTGAGTCATTGTAGAGATAATCTGTCTAGGGTAGTACACAGTTCTTCTAGGTACGCCTTCAGGTGAAGAATGTTCCACGATGGACTTTTTACCACGATCTTCATACTTTTTATAAAAGCGTATCTACAATATGTTCTCGGAGCACTTCATGCTTCGACACCATTTTGGCATTTTCCTTTAGCCAATTTTCTAGTTGTAACCCGTTAGATACTGAAGAATGGTGTTAAAAAATTAATTTCGTGAGAAGCGAAAATAAATTTACCAATTTCAAAATTAGGACTTCAATATGGCAGATTAAAGTTAGAAAAAAATTTTATTGGTTAAAAGTTAGGAAAAACGACCCCCTGTGAATCCGCGCCTGGGTATGGGAACACTTTCTTTTGTTGGGACAGATAGAAGTTGTTCAGCATCCACCGATAAATGCACCTTCTAAGGCTAGAAGGGGATTTGAATTATTATTAATACTGAATGTCAATACTGATTGTAAGGATTCTGACTCTTTGGACTGAAAATAGACCACTTGACCTTTAAAATGCCTGCATTGATTTTATGGTAAGTTGGATTTCAAAATTATTGCAGAGTGAAATTAATTTTGATAGATGATAATCTGTCCTTGAATTAATCATACTCAACACCTATTTGCCTATTTAGTTCCACAAGTTCGTTCTGTAAAACTTGCTACGCACACCAATTTCTATTTTAACTCAAATGCAATTATTACATCCTTCGTTGGTGAAATTATGAATGAGGATCGGTTATGGTACTTTATTAATAGTGCGACTGCAATTGATTGAATTTTCGATTCTATCATCTGTTATTCAAATGGTAGTTTCAATGAAGGTACTATCGCCAAAATCCCAGATTCGATAAGATTTATGTTACGAACTTTAATGTCATCTAGATAAAATAAACAGAAATTCAATCAGAACGAGAAATGGCCGGTGCTTTCTGTGTGGCGGCGCAAGCTATTGTTGGTGCTTCACCTTCGCCGTTGACTAACTTTCATTAATCACAGTTTCGCGTTAAATTAGAAGCGGTCAATTTGCTCCCGATTGCCTCTTGACGTCATAAAATTCGTTTCAGCAAGCTCAGTATGCAATCGAGTGCTAATGCTAACGATGCGTGTAGCTTATAGAGTGGGACTAGCCACTAGCGTGTTTGGCTAAAGAGACTAGTCTATAGCCAGGCCCAGGCTAGCGTAGCGCTAGATAGATCATTGATAACAGCGAAAGTGCAAGTGTACTTAGATTGTTCGTTTAACTGGAGCATATCATGAGCGGCTTTTTCAATCAGTCCGTGGTGGACTTCATACGTCAACGGTTGCCGATTGTGCGGAAATTGTTTCCTCTTCATTAGAAGATAAATAGCGTACCTTAGCGTCTTATCAATATTTACACAGCTAAAAGTGTAAACAAATTATCAATATTTTCTTGGAATTTTAAGTGCCGACCTTTTAGTTCGTCGAACAGTTGTGCAAAATCGAAAGACGACAATAGTTCTAAGCGGAAAAGGAAAGGAATTTGTGGGAAGCAGTAAGGTGAGTTGTTTCTTTTGTTTTTTAGTTCATAGTAAGTGCAGTGAATTATGTTAATTAATGGCATCGATATGGATCAATTCTCACATGTAGACTGATTGGTTCTGACAGTAAGATTGATAATTTTAGCACGGCATATAGCAATTAGATTTTCCTTTTTTGCAATCTCAGATAACTATCAGTTTCTTCATGCACAAAGTAATTGAAGAAGCACGAGGAAGATGAGCTGTATGACGCTGTAGGCGTTCCAAGAATTTAGAACAAGAACTAACTAAAATTAGCAGTGCAATTGAAAATGTTGTTTGTTTTATGAGTAAGTGGATAGGAAAAGATGATTGGAGCCAGCAATTTGGGAAGTAATTTATAACTTGACAAAACATTTTACTTGACATTGTTAAGGCTTACAAATATAAAATAAATGAACAAGTGAAAACAGAAACAGTGGTGTTCAAGAAAAACGCATAACTTGACTGCAAGTTTCATAGAATCCAATTCCGGCCAATTAAAAGCTGTTAGGTAAAATGTATTAAAAATTTTTATGAATTGTGCCTCTCTTTCTAAGATAGCGTCCTTTGCTGATGTTGAAGATACCTGAATGCTACGCCTGGAATTATCTTTAAATCAAGGATTGATACCGATATAAAAAAAAAACAATAAAAGCCTGTATTTTAAAGGGTTTTTTTTTTCAATTTCGGTTACAGTAAATTGATCTATTGATACCAAAGACCAGTTTGAAATCGTTACTAAAATCGACATTTTAAAGAGATTCGAAGTAAAATTTACCAAATCAGTTTTGAAGCCACTTTCTGTTAAACGAACCCCTGAAAGTTTTCAATTTTCAATATTTGGGTCAGTCGTTGAATTGATTCGATTAAAAATTAGACTGAAATTCAAGGAAGATTTTGCATATTGTGAAAAATTTATAGAGTTTATATTTTAGGCAGATATTCTCAGCAGACCAGAAAAGGATCTGCCCCGTCCTGTATGTATCTTCGAACTGTATCTGTATCTTCGAACTCCTGACTTGGAAAACTTTCGTTTACTGAATAACATCTTGTTCGTCCTTTTTGACCCTAAAGAGGACCTCTCGTCGTAGAGGCAGATAATGGTTGTATTTTTGAATTCCTGACTTGTAAAACTTGCGTTTGTTTAAAACCAGAATGACAAAATTAAATATTTTCCTTGATATCGGTATTAGTAGATTTTTTAGATTTCGTTAAGTTTTGTTTTTTGATTTTGATGTTCGAAACCAAAAAACCGACTTCGATTTGAGTAACCGAAATCGAAAAATTCCTAAATAATTGGTATTTGAAAATCGAAAACGTACACGGTTAGAAATTTTGGTATAAAAGATAAAATTATTTATCCCAAAGAATTTACAAAATTATTTATTCTATATTTGGTATGAGTCCCGATACATTGCGGAGTATAGAAAATACGTATATGATTTTTTACTGATTCTTATAGGAAAAGAAATTCATATTCAGTGTATAAATGGTTAGTATGATTTCCATAGGAGTTAAGATAAAAATAATAAGAAGGACGTATAAATTCTATATGATGATGTATACATACATACAACTTATAAATGCTTTATACGTCATTCAAACTACAATCATAAAATCTCAGAAGTTATGGGATAAACGCCGCTAGGATAAACTTATTTATAGTTTCTTGGTATAAATCCACGATAATGCGGAGTAAATTCATATCTTCGTAGAGTCGATATGTCATGCGCAGTTTAAAGTCAATTTGTGTGACCGTGTAATACATCTGCAATAAATATTAAAAACTACAAAAGCAAACAGTCGAGTAACTTAAGAGTTTTTCTTCTTTTTTTCAAATATCCTGTTTGCATCCTTAGTTCCTTTTAAAGTGTTTCCAGATGTGACAAATCAGCACAGGGATTCAGCACTGTTGGTGCAAAGAACAAGCATTGTTGCTGCTTGTATATGCACCTCTAAGGGCACTATTTGGAGGAAGGAGTACGTGTCATTACTCACTTAGGGTAAGCTACCAATTTCCGCTTTAGATTCGTTTCGATATTTAAATGGTCTAAAACTGTGGATGGTTGACTCACCAGGTGAATAATGATACACTCTTAATTTGTCTATCCTATCTGGTATATATTTTATACGACAAAAGTATATTTACGTTTTATGCAAAAACAATATAAAACCTATACCCTGTACATATAAATATGTTTAATAAATCTGTCGTATCCAAAACATCATGAAGTGATATAAATCCTTACATACCATTTCGATATAGCTCTTATACTATTTGTGGAATAAAATTTTATAAGATTGAAATGTATATAAGCAATAAGAATTTTTGAATGGGCCTATATAGATATGAAAATTTATAAAATTTACACCAAAATTTCTAACCGTGTAGTTTTTCTCGGTATTCAATCTTTGCTTTAAATGCAAGGTAACTAAAAATACCCTAGACTAGACTAGACAAACAGCACGACCTAATTAATATTTAGTGCTAATGAAGAATTAAAGTCCTTTGTGTCAAGTTGTAATCATAATTACGGTCGCTTAATGAACGTTTTGGACAGCGCATACGTAACAACCTCGAACAGTGAGTGAATAAAGCTTTCAAGTTCATCAAACGTGGTATGAATCTCGCGAATCGAACCAACTTTTAGGAAAGGGTTGTGTTTGAACGGAAAAAGTTTATTTTTTTTTAATTAAAAAAGGTCGAAATATTTTTACATTAGCTTGCTAAGGTTTCAAAATTTTCAATGATATCTTACTTTCTTTCCTAGGCCTTATACGCTCTGACGCCCAGTTGAGTTGAATGAAATAATTTTCCATATTCCCACTTCCATATTCGCACTTCTATTATACATTCAAAGACTTGCTTGTCACGACCTGGAAGTAGAGACGGCAATGATTTAAACATATAGGCTTATATAGGGTGTTTACTTTGTGGTGGTCCAAAAGAAAGGGGGCGATAGAACTCACCTAGAAAAAATTGTATGACACGGGCCGCCCCTTCTCAACCGCTTCCGAGTTAGAGGGTGATTATTAAATTCTCATTTTTGGTGGAGATCACCTTCATATTTTGTAAATATCTTTTTTCTAATTATCACAGCGACAGCAATCTAACGTCAAAACATTACTAACAAAATACCCTATCCAAAATAAAAGAGAAAATTTATTTACCTACTATCACTAGAGACATAGTCGCGTACAAAATTTAAAATTTCGTTTTTAATCGAACGAAATTTAAGGTTTTCCCAATTTATTTCAAAAATGTATGTAAAAAACATATTTTTTCTATTTTCCTTGAATTTCTTATTTTATTACATTTCCAACAATATATTTAATTGATTACTGCCCAACACTGGTATACATGTATAAATATGAGGCTATGTTTTTTCGATACCTATACCGCTTGTACCACCCGATTTTCTCTTACAAATCTCCATTTGGGAATTGTGTATACCGCTTAACATTAATACGATTTTTGCCATTTAAGTACAGTTCGTACTGCTCGTACCGCCTGTATCGCTTACCTTACCACATCAATTTTGTTCTAGTGCAATTAACTTACAATGCAAGAGTGCGGAAGGAGGACAAAGTTTTATAGTTTTAATCACGAAATTCCGGATAAAGGAGTCATCGTGGATGATTTCCTCCGCCCCCATGAACCAAGAAGTGAAACCCTTTCGTCTGGAGAGAAACTGGAAGTAAACGCAGAGTTTAGTTAAAATTCTCGTTCCAATAATTTTGTTCTTTTCATAGGGATCCGATAATATTTATCAGTTAAAAGTATTGCCTGCATTAGAAGAGCTTAGTAAATATTTGGAAGGTTCGCCAAATCGTTCCATAAAAGGGAAAATTGTTATCTGTTAAGCTTTCGGGGTATTATTGATATCATCCCCGTCAATGGAACGCAAGATGTGAGTAATTAGAAAACAGTTTCAATAAAACCATAATTTTAGTGGCAGACGTGTAACACAATGGTAAAAACACCTCTTCTTTGGAAAAATATCACGTTCCACTAAGTAAAGCCGCCACAACATATCTGTTATATTTGTGGCGTGATAAAGGAATTAGAATAGAAATTAAGTCAAACATGAATGCCGCACCGAACAATTAACGCTCAAACGCTTCAATTATCACTTGCCTGGTTTACGGACAAGTGAACTCAAAAGATGTCAGGAGAGGTTTGTGATAGTTTTTCTTTTTTTATTGCTAAGAGGCGCGATAGCAATCAACTGATAGCAAATGAACTAGGAGTGTCTCCTATTATTATTGCCATCAGCTATTGATTCACTGATTAAATCGTCTTTGATAAGGTCAAAACCTGCATTTGGATAAATTGTTTATTGATCAATGGAGTTCTTCTACAACTACTCAACTTTAGCTATCTTTTGTGATTAAATTTAGATTTTATATTATTAAAGGGTTGCACGTGCTAGGTTTTTGTGTTTGTCTTCACATTGATATAATGGGTTTTAATAGTACGCCAATTTTATACATTTAGTGATTGAATTTGAATTCTTTCAATTTTGTCATTGGCCATTGCCAACAAAGAAGTCTGATCCATTTTTTTATCACGTAAAACTGAAAACAAAGCCCTTCCGGTTTAAGGTCGGCCACACACTTTTGCACCAGACCAGATTACCCCGATCGTTCTTGGAACGAATGGAAATCTGAAGTGTATGGGCCAAATCTTTCGGTTAAGTCTGGAACGAAGGATTTCTAGCTAGTCTCATGTCTCTAGCAAAAATAAAAGTGCGAGACAACTTCGTCACTTCGTGCCTCGTTTCTTCAATTTTTTCATTGGTTCCTACTAACCAAAATTCCGGTGCATCTTTTTTATCGCGCAAAACTGAAAACAAAGTCTGTAGTGTGTGGATGACATTGTGCAAATCTGAAAACTGCTCCGAGTTGAACGATCGCGTATATCTGATCCGGTCCGTAGTGTGTGACCGGCCTAAAAGATCGGATAAATCCGTAGTGTGTGACCAAGTTAGGGTTGCGGGAGTGCGTTTATATCACAATATTATCGCTGGCAAGAAGTGATCGCTCCCTTTCGTATGATAATTTATTGACTACACTCTCCAACAGCTATTTCAGATTTTATGCTCTTCTAGTATCAACAGCCAGGTTTTAATCAAAAGTTTTTAGTCTCTAGCTCAATTCTCGCGCATTATTTCAATTTTGTAAACATCTCACTATCAGTTTATGCGCAAAACCCACCAGAGATTACTCATCACTACGCCGATCCTCATTAATTGAGCTGTCATTTAGTAAAATCACAATACTGACGAGCTGGTCCTCCCATAAGCAGAGGATCAGCGAATGTTTTTGTTTTATAAATTGGATGAGATTAAGAAGCTTTCATAGCCTATTATGTTCCGCACAAACAAAACAAGTAGCATAGCAGACACAGTATGGGGTACACATCAATCGGGAGCAATCACTGCGTGCCATTTTGCTCATTAATTAGATCTTCCGGATGATGTGGAGCACGCGCGATTGATACTAATATTTATTTCAAGGTAGATAACGATTCGAAGTGCACTTCGTTGATATACTGCTCGACGATTTCGAGTGACACGACCCACATTAGATTGTTTGCTCATCACCCCAATTTGTTATTGTTGCAGTGCGACGATCATCATGGGGGAAACAGGCGATGTCAACGGTTGCAGGGAATTGGAGTGGCTAGACAGTGCCTATTTGAATAAGATCTTAATGGCATATGAGGGTAAGTGTGTCAAGGTCATAACCTTCGATGTGAAGCCAGCTACCAGTAAAGGTGAAAATTACGCGAGTGCAATGCACCTGGTCACAGCAGAATATACAGTTGATTGCTCCTGCAGAGAAGGAAGAACTCTTTCAATGATAGTCAAGTCTCGTCTGAAAAGTGAACTTATGGACGAGATCGAAGGGGAATTTAATGTATTTGAAAGGGAGGCACAAATGTATTCCTGCATAATGACGTCATGCGAGAACATTTTACAAAGTGCAGGAGAAGGGACAATTTTCGGTCCAAGGTGAGATTTTTTCTTTCGTTTTTTGTTGTTATGTTCACCTGAGTTGAGTTTAGAGCTATTTATGTAGATGACCGAGTTATTGTGCAAGAGAATCTCAAAGAAAAGGGATACGGAATTCTGGACGTCAGAAAAGGTCTCAACTACGAGGAGTGCAGAATGGTTATGGAGAAACTAGCAAAATTCCATGCCTGCACAATGGTTTTACACCGAAAGGTTTGGTAGTCTTTAGGCTTTTAATGTTACTCTGGTGGTTACTATTGTTGAATTCATTTAGAATCCTGAGCTCTTTGTTCACCACCAAAAGGGGAATGTTTCTGAAAAGCACACGCCTCTTCATGATTTATACACAAACTTGATAGAAACTTGCGTAGAGTACATCAAAACAGTTCCAGACCTCAAGCGGTATGCACCAAAACTGGATGTGTACCGAAAGGATATTATCCAGAAAATGATTGGCGTTTTCAGTAGAAATGCTACTGGCGTCAATGTTTTAAATCATGGGGACGTATGGGTAAACAACTTAATGTTCAAGAAGGATGCTGATGGCAGACCTTTGGCACTTTTATTGGTAAAACATGTTTCAATCCTATGCGATTAAATTCTACTTATATAATTTCAATGCTTTGTGCAGGTTGACTATCAGGAAGGCTTTTTTGGTTCACCTGGGATTGATCTGAATTACTTCATGTATTCATCCTGGCAGAAAGACGTCTACCTAAATAAAAAGGACGACTTAATTGAAGAATATTCCAACGTATTAATAAATACTTTGAAAAGACTTAAATATGACCAAACGCCTCCCACACTGGAAGACATTCACAGAGAAATTAGACTTAAGGGAAACCACGGTAAAAACTCCAAGATCTTCAAGCCAAGCCCACACCTAATTACTCCTATCTTTTTCTAGGCATCACGACAGCGACTTGTTTGTTACCAATTCTCATCAGTGAGCATCAAGAACTTGCGGATCCTTCCACATTTTTAGACGACTCAGAAGAAGCCAAGAGAAATAGATTTACTGTCTTGAACAATGAAAAATTTGCAAATTTATTGAGAGTGTATCTTCCGGACTTTGAGTCACAAGGAATTCTGTAACCTCTTCTCTCTGAACTTTTTGTGTTATTTACATATATAATGTAAGATGAAATAAATACTTATTGGGCTAAAAAGGGAGAATATAATTCGTCAACATCGTTGAATCCCAACTTCCCTAGTACCCCTTTTTCATGTTGGAAATGTCCTGGTGGGAAGATGCCCTGAAAAGATTCAAGATGACACCTTATTTTCAAAAGTCCTGCAGTACCCTTTCCACAAGCTTCTAACAATCATGCCTTCGGTCATTTCCCAGAGAATATGGTGACGAGGAATATACTTCTCCAGCCTTAGAAGCGACATAGAAATACTTAGAAATACGGAAATGGAGGTGGAGGCATTTACTGTCGATATGTGACGTCATTGATACGGATAAAAATAGGAAAGTCAGCAATTCCGAAGTGGCTGAAGCGATGTAATTAAGAATTGCAACGACAACGGTCTATAACTATACAATTGACATGATGATCTAGGAGATGCATCCGACTTTCGGGGCGCGGTGGACAATGCGTTACCGAAAGGTGCCAAGAGGTTAGTCGAATCCTTGAATGAAGGACATATGGAAGAGCGGAGGCTGGGGCAGTATCAGCATCTAAATATTTTCGAACTTAATTTCCGTCACTATAGTAAAGCATCAGCTGTAATACTTCGTTGTTTTGTGGAGGAAAAGTTGGATATAGTCTTGCTGCAGGAGCCCTGGATTTACAAAGGTGGGAACAAGGGTTTGCCCGGAAGTGTGGCAATGCTTCACTGCCTAAAAGCAGAGCAGGGGTCCAGAATCAGGGCTTGTACACGCCGGATCTTACCATGGTGAGCGTGAGTGTGGGAAGCGATGCTTTTGTGGCTGCTTTTGCGTACTTGCCTTATGATTCGCGAGAATCACTTCACACAAGGGAGCTTAGGAACTTCTGTACTACGGAGAGGGGGGTACATGCCACAATGTAGTGTGGAGTAGCAGGGATCACAATCCCAGAGGAGAGACGTTATTCGAATTTGTGGTTTAAAAAAACTTGCATATTATGAATAGGAGAACGGAACTAACTTTTGTCGATGCCAGGCGGAAAGAGGTGACTGGTGTGACCCTGTGCAATAGCAAGATGGTGGAAAGACTGGCAACATTGTTTGATCACAGAGCCATTCTATTTGTGGTGGAATATTGCTCCAGAAGGAGACAGAAGTGACTTGTAAGGATTTCTCGGGCATGGATGCGGCGAAGTGCACAGAGTGGTGTGAGAGAAACCTGAATGGAAAGTTTAGAAAAACACCTAAGACCATAAGAAGTGCACAGTCGCAGCTGGGGGTAATAACTTCAGTTCTGAGCAGCGCATATCGAGAGGCATGTTCTCTTACTTTAGTGGACGATCAGGATCCCACTCTGGGGGAATGAGGAACTTGAAGAAATCTGAAGAAAGGGGTGAAAAGAAAACCCCTTGCCTTGTTTGGGCTTTAGTAGAATCATAAAAAAGATAAGTAATATCTTTAGTTTGAAGGGGCGTATATTTAGTTTTTATCTGCATATATCAAACAAAATTTTAAACATTCAAAATTCTCTAATAAATTTTCACTTACAATATAAACACATTTTTTAGATCACATTAGTTAAAATTGAAACTAAAACGCTCAGTTTACATCGATAAGTCCTCTTCTGTCAAATATCGGAAGCAGCCTCTTCAAGTTCTTCTGTACTCTTTCATTTGTGTAAAGAGTTCTTTTGAAATTCATGGCCCGTTCATCTTCTCCCATTAGAGCGTGAAAATCAGCGTTATCTGTTTTCTCATTCAGCATTAATGGTTGGACGATACAAGTGGAAGTAAACGCTGCAAAATAAAAAAGACATTTAAAATAAATCAAAATTACAAAGAATTTAAATAAAACGAATTGAGTAGATGGTTATTTTAAAATCAAGCCGTTATATTGCGAGATCCGTTGAAGATGAAAAAATTGTGACTACTATTAATGCAGGTGGCCGAGCGGTCTGAGGCGCACGTCTGCAGATTTTCTCCTCTGTGAGCGTGGGTTCGAATCCTGTACAAAGCGCGGCGATTTATCTGACTATTCTGCTGCTAAGAGTTCTACTTGCGAAGTCACTGGGATGTTGCACAGTAAGACTTTCATGCCAAACATTGTGGCTAGCTGGCGACATTTGTAAGGCTAAAATTTCCCGATCTTTTGGGAGCCACAATTTAATTGGCATGAAATTACTGTGCAACATCCTAGTGGCAAGAGAATCGAGAGCAACATGATCTCATGGGTCACCGGGGTGCCCTCAAAAGACATCTAGTCGCTAGGTTGCAGATGCGCATACGCCTGGAATACCAAATGACGGAACAAAAGGTCTTTAATGTGATCTAGGGAGTTGTTGGAGCGCCCTTAAGTAGCAGCATAAAAAAATATAATTAAACAAATTCGTACAAATAAATGGCGCGAGTATTCTTTGCTGACATGGAATTTCATCTGATTCGAACGTCAAGGGGTTAAGGTTCATTGCCACAAACGAGGAAATGAGGAAATTCACCTGTTTTTTAGGTGGAACTGTTATTTAATGTGGATTTCGGAGCACATTGTTACCACACTCAATGGCTTTTCAAGTTTATAATAGAAAGAATGGCATAGTGGTTTACCATATGAGCAGGTAATGCTCGCGTGTTTGTCATTTACTACCACCCAGGTCGATGACCGAGCGGACTGAGGTGCTCGTTTGCAGATTTTCTACTCTGTTGGCGTGGGTTTAAATCTTGTACAGGGCGCAACAATATAACTGGGTACCAGTGGTACCCAGATATATCGCCGTCTACTGACGAGAATTATACCCGTGAAGCCACTGCGATGTTGAACAGTTATTCGATGCTGAAAATTTGTGGCTCACTTGCTACTTTTGTCAGGTTAATTTCTCGATCTCCTCTTCCCTAATTTCCCCTCCGTCTAAGCTGTGCTGTATGCATCATAGGGTTGTTCCCTGAGCTTAGGTAATACCTTCAAAAAATTTTTTTGTTCAACTATCTATAAAACTTGTTCATTACAATATAAAGTAAAATTGTTATTGTTGTTCCATTACGAGGCTTGAATTATCATAAGATTTATTACTACAAATGCTGAAAAGTTTCCAGAATATCAGCTGAGTTTGAAAATGGCATTGAGACATTTTGTATTCAGTCAAAAAAATGAAACTTACCGTAAAAACTCTTCTCAATGTACTGAATCCGGAACTCGTGTAGACTAGGAATTTTTCCTTTGAATTTTAGTTTTCGAAGAGTGTCAGCTAAAATATAGTAGTAGTACTGAAGAAGTTCGTCCTGATGGTGAAGTCTCAATTCCTCTCTCAGGGAAGTATTAAAAAAGTAATGCAGATCGACAGCTGGTGACGCCCAACAACTAAACTGGAAGTCAATCATAAGAACATCAATAGGTTCTTGCTTTTCATTGTACAGGAACATGACGTTATTAGTCCACAAATCTCCATGAACAAGGACATTCAAGTAGTTTTCGTTGACATCAAAAACCCTCTTCCCGTATTCCATTAACATTGGTGCGAGGGTAAGAATTTTCTCACCATAAGTCTTATATTCTTCATCCCATTGACTAACCGCCTCTCCACATGCCTTTAAAGTATTCACAAAGAAGGGACTGAAGGCCTCTGTGTGTCTATTGAACATTCCGCGGTCATAGTTTTTAAATATTTCGGGAGACTGTTCGTTCAGGACCGCTGAGCTAGCATGCATTTTCGCTAACTTTCGAAGCACCATTTTCGCGTGTGTCATATCTAGACCTTCCTTCCTTTCCGCCAGCACATATGATCTTACAGACAAGTCCTCAAAGATGACAGCAGTGTGCTCGTGGTCAACACTGACAGCTTTTGCGAATAGTTTATCGTCATCCTGGATTCCTTGCAACAAATTCGAAAGCATAGGTATAATCAGTTCGTATATTTCCATTTCCCTTTTGTACAGGTCGTACTCATTCATTTTCTCCGTGGCAAACTCGTCACCTTCAAAAGACATTTTCACAATATAACTGTCCACTTGAGGTTCACTGTCACCATCGCACAAAAACTCAACCCGGGCACGTGTCATTACACTTGCGTAATTTTCACCTTTAGCCGTAGCTGGACTGAACGCAACACTCACAACTTTCAGGTTACTATCCCCTTTGTACTTCCGCAGGGCATTTTGAATGTAGTCCTCTGTCAGCCAATCTGCTACAGGTTCCAGCTCGATAACAGCTGAGTTTGGTATGTTGCACTCAGGCATCCTGGTTGAGATTTTCTATCTTCTATCCCTCCTTAAAGGTGTTACGACGTGAGCTAAAGTATGTGCGACCTGGAAGCAGCAGTCAGGAGGATGTGTTGTGCTGGATGCAGAAACGCTCTTATATCTACAGATTTGTCTTAATTCCCACAATGATGATTTATTGTTTAATGAGCTTGCAAATATTTGATCCATTTGAACGTAAGAACGTACTGTGGTGTTTTGCATGGAGGAAAAGCTTGATTCCATTTTTTTCTTTCTCGTAAACTAACTTGACTAGATTCATTCAAGTCAGTTATTCGTGTGAGCTTTGTGAAATTAAAACACTTTGTGTCACGTTTTGATAGTAGATAATAAGTGCTGGCTTTACATAATGTAAATTTAGATGCTCAAGAGCGACAGGATATATTTTGTGACTTTGTATATTTTTAATCTTATCTAAACAAACAAAATTTTAATGAATGTGTATACTTTTTGTGGCGCATTGTGGAGGTAGCGAATACAACAGTAGGCTGTTTGTGTTTCAGATTCAGATACCACACCAAGTTTTTAACACACGATATACTTATTTTGCTTTAAATCGTATATTGGCACAGTGCAAAGGTAAGTTTGGGAGTAATGTAAGCCTGTTCGACATATTTGCGAGCTTTGCTGGTTGAAGTATGCAAGAAAACCCACAACAGTCATGGTTTGTTTTAAAAGAAAATTAAAAGGATCCTATGTTGAATCATTCTGATTGATTAGGAAGGAGCTCTATGGGATAGAGAGAGCGTAAGATATACCCGGAGAAGGTTTCGCCTGTTCATAAGAGATGAGTAAAAGAAAGTAATCGAAGCAATCAATACTAACATACATATTTGGGACAGGGCAGAGATTTGTATGATTTCAAAATCTTGCGGAGGTCATTAAGAGAATGGTATTATTAGCGTTGAGTTAAATACCGTTTAATTTGTAGGTACATATAAGTCGCGAGCACTATCTTATTCCAACAGTCTTCGGTTCTTCTTCTGATACGGTGTCACGGCCAAATGATATGAAACGTCCGATAATGGTATCTTGTAATGTCGTAATACTGAATATATACGTCATTTTTGGCACAAATGTCATTTAAGGTGGAAATGGTGGATTAAAGTTCATTGGTAATATCTTAGCAATGGCTGGAATTAGAAGGGCATAACTTTGTATAAGTATTTGCACTAAGGTCCTCTAAGGGTTGTTCGCAATAATTTCTGGGTGTCTCCTTTTACAGGAATGAAAATGGCAGTTTTCTCATATTTCCGTTAAAGTCAAATATTTTCATTACGACATTACATAGCTAATCGAATTTTACTCGTCGAACCCTTTCATTTGATACCCATATCAAGGGGATTGTGAAGAAAAAGGTCCGCCATAGTGAATTTGGAATGATATAGCCTATATTGTATTGTCACCGGACGTATGCACGTATGCAAAATTTCAAAGCTCTAGCTTAATAAAAACTAATCGAAATCTTGACTGCAAAATTTGTCGCGGACAGAGAAAGTGAGTTAATAAAAACGTTGTAAAAACTGGTTTTCTAGTTTATTTTTTATACATTATATATATTATATATATTTTTTTATACATTATACGCTGGTATACTTATAGAGACAAGAAAAAAACATGACAGGTATATTTTTTATCTACTGATGAAATATAAAATATGAATAATTAAAATCATTTTACTCCATTCCATTATTAGCACTTTTATTCCGACACCACTGGAAAAATTTTATTCGAACAAGTGACAGGAGTTACCACCAACTTCAAGTCATAAGCCTTCGTAACGGTTTCAAGGAATCCTTTGACTTAGCTGCAAAGTAATAATTTTAACGAACTCATAAGCGGTAAAAATAAGTTTTTGCGATTAGAAATTTGTAAAATTATATCATGGATTGGTTACATTGCAATAAGTGCTTTGCGCAACAAACAGATTTGCCTTTACACTGCACGTCTTGCTGCCATATCTTTTGCGCATCCTGCATTCAAAAACCTTGTCCGATCTGCAAGAAAAACTTTCAAGTTGTGGAAATTGGAGCTAAAATGCCTCATACCTTACATTATTTCTTTGATGATATTTTAAAAACTACAAAACGCTTGCAAGAAGCGATTAAGTTCCAATTCGAGCACAGAAATAATATTGAAATGAGAAAAATTGGCATTTTTGATGAAATCATGAAACTCAAGAGAATAAAGGTTGAACAAGAGAAAAAAGCTATACT
>QYTT01083874.1:0-23502 GCA_006980735.1 Dasypogon diadema
TTTGGGGCTTTTGTTAGTGCAATATAAAAAGTATCTTGCAATAAATAAAATTGGTACCATTTTCTTCTTATTATTTGCAAATCAGAAATTTCTGAAACGACAATTAATTGAATTGAGAATACTTAAGCGAATAAAAGGAGGGAAATTACTTCAATGACATCAAAAAGAAACCTGCTTGCCATTATGCCATTATTTTGGAAGCAGATTGTGTAGCTTTTGATCGTTAAGCTGAAAAAAATAGTTTCAAAACTATACCAGATCGCAGAGTTGTGATAATATTATGAAAACTATATTATCCATGAAGATGAGAGCAACTTTTTGAGAATAATTATTTTTCATTTTAAACAAAGGATAACATTTAAATAAATATTTAAGATTCTTCTGCCAATTTTTTCTTATTTTTATTTATGTTTAAGTTTTTAAATCAGGATATGCTTAAAAGATTGGTATTAATGGCTTAGTGGATAATCCGCTGGCTAATTTTCTTGAGGTTTCGATTTCAGACCTGCTGACAATTGACTAATAAATAGAAATCAATCGGTATCCCAACAGTTATGAAATCCGGAATTCACAGCATATACTCGAGTGATTTGGTTCATTCCCTTACGCACGCAATATATATATATATAATGATGTCCGTTCTCTTGCAGCGGAACTTCGATAAAATTCAGCGATACTGCGATGATTGGAAACTGAAAATCAACTTTCGGTAGTCGGAGTCTATCCTGCTTAAGACGGCTCTAAGTAAGGTATCGAGAGACATTCGGCGGAAAGGATTCCAGATAATGGGACCTGATGGGCAGAGGTCAAATGCTTGGGGAATTGCTTGGACCAGTATCTGTATTACAATAAACATATAAATATTATTCTAGCCAGGGCCCACAAGGCTTTCCAGATGACAAAGCGGTTATTTTATAGTAGGATTCTTGACCCGAAGGTCAAAGTGGTCAGCTACCTGACTTTGATCAGATCCGTGCTCACTTAAGGTTGCTACGTCTGGTTTAACATTTTCCCGTACTATATGGAGAAGATGTTATAGAAGTACATAGTAAATTCACCTTGTCTTTATTCTTAGCGCAAGTTTTGAAGTGTGTAGTGAGGTTCTAACGGTAGTTTTTTCATCAAAATAAAGAAGGTGACAACAATGCGACTGAAAGTGCAAGAAATGTCAATGCAGCGTAAGTCAATGCCAAAGGCGGTTCTAGAAATTCCGATCCGGAAATTATAACCTATAAAATCTGTGGATCTTGACAAAGACCTTCTGCGAACCCTGGTAGCCCAAAACCCCATCGTAACTGTTGAGGAGCTAGCGGGGAAGATTGGATTTAGTCATTCGACTATTCATCTACACCTTTATGATATCGGGAAAGTCAGCAAGTTGGAACAATGAGTTCCTCACCATTTTTTGGAGTCTAATCGCGCACAGAGAATGAATGTGTGATGCTCCTTGCTGTTACGTCTCAGGAATGAACCTTTTTTGAACCGAATAGTGACTGGTGACAAAAAATGGAGCCTATACAAAAATGTTAAGCGTAGAAGAAAGTGGGCAAGCAAAGCAAAGAAGACATTCCGGAACCGCAGGATAAAGCAAGTCTTCACTAAGAAATGGGCGGAGTGAAAACACATAGAAGACGCTGTCGAACGGCGGAATTTCCCATTATTTATAATAATACCTGGAAAAAAAGTAAATTATACTTTTAAGATTAAGGAAAGGAACTATTTTACGTATAGCGGAAAAAAGATGGCACATGTTACAGAAATATCACCCCTCAAATGACTTGATACAACCAAAGCACACAAGGCATATTTTAACAATATTGATTACAGATAATTACACACCCATACTCACATAATCATCTCTTATTTAAAACAGTATTGCGTGATGAGGTGATGAGGTGGAATATTCTTTAATTTATATTGGTGGGGATAAAACTTCAGAATATTCGATTTAACTAGTGTAATGTAAAAATCACTTTCTAGATGTACAGGTTGTGTATTTCGAGGTGTTAACTTGTTCTTGACGAAGTTTTACGGTTTTACAGTGAATGCATTTTTTTCGTTTTTTCGTGCTCTGTTTTTGAAGGTAGAAAATTTTTTTCGTGTTGTACGTATTTGTCAATATCGTATAATTGGTGATTTCTTTAGAGTTAACAAAACGCTTCTGGTTTTCTTCAATGTTATTATAGATTTTGTGCTAATTAGACTTTATTATTTTTTGATACATTCCTTACTTAAATAAAAATGGAAAATCGTTTTGGTTTCTTCAAATGTTGCAATCCTTTTAATAAGCCTCGACATAATAATCGGTATAAAAATTTACGAGGTGTGTTACCTTGAGTGATTCAACAACTTCCGTAGATAAATCTACGCTCGAAGATTTGTGGACAATGTCGTAAACAAATTAGGAAATTACCTGAAGATTCTTCCAGGGGTGAAGTCGAATATCTAAAAGAAGATTTTGAAATGGAAGAGATGGAAGAAATTAAAGTAGATAGACATGTTCAATTATTCCATCAGCCTAATCTGGTATGAAAATTTAAATGACTATCTAAGTAAAGAAGAAATTGATAAAAATTGAATTTCTGATAAAGGCTATATCACGAAAAAGTTAAAATTAGCAATAAAATGTATCAAAATAAAGATTTTCAATATTGTCAATGACGAAAAAGATTATAAAATTGACTATGAGCTTCGCAGTAAAAACTCAAAGAAAAACATCAAGAAACAGACGACAAGGATATAAAATTTTCGATCCTTACACTTGTATCCACAGAATGGGGTGTAGAGAAAATACGGAATCAGTTTTTTGGTGTGACAACTTATATGGTGAAAGAACCAAGTACATGATTCGGAAACAAGTCATACTTTTTAAAAGCCTCCGAATATCAAGAGATCCCGACACAAATATCATTGACGTGGTGAGTGCATTTTACAATAGCGATGACGTTAGCAGAATTATGCCTAGAAAGAAAAATTATATTTCCATAAAAGTTGATGGAGAGAGACGTCAAGTTCAAAAGAGATTATTATTAGGAAATTTACGAGAGATTTTCTGTAGTTTTAAAGACTCGAACCCTGATCTTAAAGTGGGCTTTTAGGGCTATAGCTAGCCTAAATTAAATTTTGAAGAATGTGTTGAAAAGGGTTCTGCAGAAATTATAGAACAGTATCAGTGCTCAGGAAACCTCGAAACTTATGCATTAAGATATTGCAGGAAGTCCTCAAAAGAAAAGGATGTGCAACTAGTTATTAAACCTTAAGTTAATTAATATTTTTTATTTATTGTTTTAAATTGGCTGTACGTAAGATTTTTTCTACCGAATTTTCATGACCTTTCTTGATTCTGATTTTTATTTTTCATTTTGCATTTACTCAGATAATATACCCTATTTCAAAACCTGCAAATATACAAGGAATATACATATAAAGGGTATTCACGCCCCGTTGTATACGGTCTTGTATTTGAGTATTTAGTGTAAATTTTCCGTTTCTATGGAAACAACTATGAAAAACTCTGAAATTTACAACCTTGTATATTTGCAACACTAAATACAATAAAGCATGAATACCCTTATTAAAAGTTGCAATGAAAACTTTTTCACAGCTGTTGCCGCAGGATTTAGATAGACCCCTTGACTTCTCCCTTGGAGGCTAAAAAATTTTTGACATATTTCTTATCTCAGGGAATTTTAAATTTAGTATGAGACAAACTGGCAAGTAGATCTGTTGCTGAATACAATGAAAATTGGATACAAGGTCATCCAAAAGAATTATGTACCACTTTTTATCGCAAGGTATTCCATCATCTCAAAGTGTTAACATGCATCCATAGGGAGAACTCTTTGTAAATTTTTGACAAATTCATTCGTTTTCTCGGCTAAGTCATTCCAACTTTATTGTCAAGGTACTAAAGGGAATACATTCAGATAGAATACACCAGAAGTGATGATTACTCTCGTGGGCACTGCTAAAATACATCCATAATTGATTAAAGTATAAAGCGAGACCCGAAAGGATGCCACTGAGGACTTGAGTTTAGCAGAAATTAAATTTATTAAGCTCTGCATCTCGAACAACGACGAAATTTGAACCAGATAGATGTTTCTACCTCACAGTTATGAGTGGCGTCTGGATCAATAGTTTCCTTCTATTTCGGGAAAACCACGTCGATGAAATTAAGATTATAAGCGGAAAATTAGTTTGAGCACCTTTTATTACGAAATTAAATTAAGTCATACGTGTACCTTCGTTAATACGTATAAAACTGAGAGCGCCAATCATATACCCTTAAACAAAATTAGGGAAGTGTAAGAGGAATACAAATTCAATTTTCCGCTTCGCATACTTTTAAGTAAGGTGCAAATGGGGCGGGTGGAATAAGTGTGAAATTGCGTTAAGGGAAATTTTCGCGTCCCAAACACCAAGAAACAAGCAATTACATCTTTCCGAAGGTAAGGTAACAGGTTGTTTTTTCCTGCAATATTTTTTTCCAAAATTGATGTGCTTGGCTGACTACGTGACACTATGGCAAGGTAACAAAATTTTATACTTGAAGGAGTTTCCGCTTTCAGAAAATTTGTTTTATATGAGAAGAACAAACATGAAACAGAAATGTTTTTTGATTTATAAGTTATTTATTAAAACAGGGCGTTATGGACGTAAACTCATATTTGCAGTTCGTTTTGAATCAAATGCGTAAAATTTGTTTTTAAAATTAAATATCCCTACAACTGAGATATTTTGCTTAAATTAAAGAAAGCCCTGCCGAGAATTTCGTAAGCTAATATTTATAATTTAAACCAGCTTTGCTGGTAGGATAAAATAAAAGGAATGGAAGTCCTACAAAACGATTACAACATTAAGAAATCTTACACTAGAGAGATTAATGTCGTCGGGGCACTAGGACATCAGGACCTTTAATATTTAGATAGAGGATCCTATTGGGCAAGTGAGCAACAGTTTTTCCCAGAAAATAACGATAACGTTGATAATATCAACGACACCAAATAGATAAATTCAATGGTTCCAAAGTCATCTCTACGATGGATACTTTATCCAAGTAGTTGGGTATTGTCTCGTGCACGGGGATCTCGATTTCAAGTCACATGTTCTTGGGGACAAGAATCGAAGTCGTCAAGCCAATCTTACCAACTATATCAAATCCAACAGGCTAGATAGCTGAGTTCACGTTATTTTGAGAAGTTTTTGCAGAATTTGAATCAGAAAAATTTCAAGACACATGCATGCATACTATCAGGTAGAGACTCTACCTTAGAGTCGAAAATGTGAGAAAATATAGCGTGATTCTGCAGCCATTTGCGCACAACTTCTTTTAGTTGATTATTATTTTCGAAACACTGCTCTTCTAAGGCATCCTTGAGAGACTCGAACAGATGATACTCGCATGAACTCATATTGGGCACTACCGTCAACCGTGGCTGATATCCACATCAATGTATATTATGCCAATTGTTAGCCGCCAATCGCCTTTAATAAGGTCGCGAATTTTGGTCGCGTTCATCTTGTTGTTGGGGGCTCAATGCATGTGTTTTACGTTTTCGACCTCGCTTCGTCCCGTAGTGTACATCTCATGCTATTTCAACATCTGTTGATTAGTTCGCTCCCTTGCGAACAACATTCCTGAAAAATGATGCCATCCCGTGGTTTAAGCATGTTTTTAATCACAGGGTTCCAACTAAAGTATTGTGGAACAATCTGCGGAAATATGGTGTTCACTGACTGTAATATTGACCCTGATAATCTGAATCAATATTTTTCCTCGATCCAAAGAGCTGTATCTAGTAATGGTTATAACGATTTTTCTCAGGACAGATTGAATTTCGATGGCTTTGCATTTCGTTGTGCGAAGCGCGATGACGTTCTTATCGCTTTGTATGGCATAAAATCACAAGCAGTTGGTTCCGATGGGATTTCGCCTAGATTTCTTAAGTTATTATTGCCAAATATATTGCGAGTCGTTACCCATCTATTCAATCAAATTATTATTTCTTCGTCTTTCCTTATGCATGGAAACATGCAGCAGCATTTCCAATACCTAGAAATCGGTATTCTTCTGCTCCATCTGATTTTAGACCTATTAGCATATTATGTTTTCTGGTTAAAGTATTTGAAAAGCAAACAAATTGCCGGTTATTAGAGTAAGTTTTTCTATCTCTCAAAGTGGCAATCGGAATATCATTGTTACCACTCCTGTGAAACTGCTCTGCTCAAAGTGTCTATCGACTTAAGATTTGTATTGGATAGAGGTGAAATTGGTTACCTAGTCCTTTTAGATTTTTCCAAAGCATTCGATAGTATTGATCATAATATTTTACTAAATAAATTATCGACTAAATGTTTTTGTAATCTTCTGCTGTCAAACTTATTTCAAGTCTTCTCTTTGGTAGAACACAGCAGGTTAAAATCAATGATAGTTACTCGGTTCCTGCAATTTTTTGTGGTGTACCCCAGGGTTCAGTTTTGGGACCATTCCTATTTTCTTTATACATAAATAAGTTATTTACCTTTCAAGGTGCAGCACTTGAAGATTCATCGATATGCCGACAATTGTCAGTGTATATTGAAAATTTGCGTAATGATTTGGACTTTGTGGACTTTTATATCGTATTCTCTCGTGGCGAGGCCTTTAATTATTCTAACCTTCCTGCACGTTACCTTGGCAACCTGCCTCTTGTTACAGTAGATAAGGCTAAGAATTTGGGCGTTATCTTTAATGATAAGATGACTTGTTGATTACTCTACATTGAAAAGACTTTGGATAACTGCATCTCTCCACCCGACGAATATCCCCTTGGGTTTAATTAAGGCATTGGTGCTTCTGTTTTTCACTAACGGTATTGTGATTTATCCTTGCCTTGATTCGGTGTCTGCAGGTAATTTTAATATAGCCTTCAATGATTGTGTTCGATTTGTTTATGGCCTGCGACGCAGAATGTGTCATCATATGTGACTTCTATTGCTGTTTGTTCCACTTAGAACTTATATCAACTTAAGGTTACTGTGTTTTCTTCACAGAACGATTTACTGCGAAAGCCCAGAATATCTTCGCATGTCAATCACCTTTCTTCGTTCTCAGTGCCAGTTTTTTTACCCAAGCTTAGGACTCTTGTAGGTGAGCGCCCTTATTTTGTTTATGCTGCTCGACTCTGGAATTCACTCCCTTCGATTATTTAGAATTAGACTGGATCGGTGGTCTTCAGAAAGGATATTAAAGTACTTCAGCAAGGAGACTTAAAGTAGATTTGTATCTTTTTTCTCTCTTTCTCTCTTTTTCCCTTTATTGTTGTAGCGTACTTCTTTTGATTCAGGTTTTGTTTTTATTCATTTTTTCATAATTTGTTGTCTTTTTTTCATTTGTCCTTTTCATTTTTTTAGGTTATATTTGTCATAATTAGTCTTTTCTTTACCACAGTATTATTTTATTTTATTTATTTTTATTCTATATACATATAATTTTTATTATTATTTCTTTTCCAAGGATTTATATACAATTAATTAAAGATGTTTATTCTTATTATACAAATTTAACAAATTATTATTATTATCATTTAAAAAAATTATCACTATCGTTATCATTTCTTAATAATATATATTCACCGAATTGCCGGGGTAGCCTGAACAGAATATCGGTCGTTTTATCATTTTCCCCCGTTATAAACGGAGTACAGATTACACGCGTACTTAACTCTAAGGTAGACAAATTATACTTACCAGTATTGCGATCTATTAATGTCGTAATCAGCCTCTTGTAAAATAGAGACAGGATTGTAGTTGTATCGAAAGCTTTTGGAAAAAAACATGTATGACGATGTGGCCATACCTAGTAATAATAAGATAAGGTATATTTATTTTATATCCACTGTGGCCTTAGAGACAGCAGTGTACTCAGATTACATCGATTTGGACCATTTTGGTTATGTATGTTGAACGACTTTTTTTCAGCTCATCTCAAGGAATCGTGTGGTATGCCCCGCGGTATCTTTATCTGAATCATCCTGTATATAAGTTTTATTTCATCTCTATAATATGTAAACCGTACAATAGAGGAAAAATTTTAGTGAACGTTCATTGGTAGACGTGCCTTACATATTTAATGCTGTGCTAAGTGCCCATTGGGGTACATAACTGAAAATAAGTTAATTCGCCTAGGGGAAATTTTAAATTGAATATTTGAGTAATAACTTCAGCAAATATTATGTTGATTTATTGAAAATAATTACTTCAGCTATTACGCCTTGCAATCGGGTTTATTTATACATTTTTCATAGAGTACAAACAAACGAAAACTGTAATGAAAATCTCAACAGAAATGTAAACCAAACACTTCAAACAATATTCGGGCGTAAAAGACTGAAAAGGTACACCTGGCCGGGGTTCATTGATGCGTCTTTTATCTTTGGAAGTGGATCTGCAATAAATTTCAAGCGTTTGTCCTATAAAAGACGATAAAAATAATCAAACCAAGCAATTTGCAAGTTCACAAAGCTGGAAAGATGGCCAATTGCCAAGTAATTTTCAATCGGCTTGGCGTAGGCACGATGTGCAGATAATTTATGACTTTTATTTACAACTTGGACATAAAGCGCTCACTATTAGTGCTAAATTTGAAATGCAAAATCTTTAAATATCGCAGTGTGTTGTGAGTATTAAACGCATTTGTTTATGACTGAATATTTGCAGAAATGCATGAATATAGAATACGTTTCAATTGAGATGTATAAAAGATGCATTCCACATAGCAAATATTATGTCAGTCAGTTTCTATTTCGACTCTAATTTGCTGCAATGCGATCAAGGGTTCTGTTCTTGTATAGAGCAAGAAACTCATTTGCAGTAATAACTTTTCTTTGTAACAGGCTTGAATAATTACTTGCCTGAAGCAGCTGAAAACTCCTTGATATCCTTTAAGTACGCTTATTGAAAAATATTCCTATCATTAATATCTGTGCCTTTCCAGAGTTGGAAAGCGATAAAGGAAAGAATTCCCAACGAAGCTCTCGTCTTCCTGTACTCTTAATCTTAGATCGGAGTCCATTGTGTTCCGAGGATAAATTTTCAATGCCATTGTTGTTGGAGTCTTGAAGATTTCAATCTGTTCGTTTACATTTTCTTCGATATTTTAGTGCAAAACATCCTCACAATCAATCGAGAAGCTTTCAAAACCAATAAGGGGTGCACGAGACGTTTTGCTGCATTCACTGAATACTTCCATTCATGGATGATTTTGAAAAAAAAAATGACTTTTTGCTCTTCCGCATTGACATTGACTCAAGTGAGCACTACAACATTTGGTTTCCTTGATGCTCTCTTATTTTTTGTTACTTTATCTTTCTTTGAATTGAAGTACTTTAAGTAAAAAGTTTTGCTTTTGTTGAATGTGGTATTAAGAGCAAAGTAGTTGATTTCAACACTTCTTACTTCGTATTGTTAGAAGCAAACTTTGATTTTTTTCCACATACTTGGTGTTACAAAAGAAGGGTACAATCTGTGTATAATGCGACAAGTGCTATTGGAGCGAAACAATGCAAGTAGGTTTGGGATTTAGACAGACATTAGTTACTAATAATCGTTGCAAAATTTTTTATAATAAAAAGCACAACCTAGCATTGACCTAATTAGTCACCTAACAGCTTGTAGTATTTAATTGAATACCAGTTAAAAATCAACGCCTAAGTTGCTGTAATATAATGATGAGTCACACTCACCTGTGGGGTGCAAAGGGTTAATATTGGAAAGCAAGCCTTAGTAAAACGCCTACCTACCAAGCAGTGATACTCATCCTAATGAGGTGAGCAGTGAGCGGTGAGCTATGTACCTAGGGATGATGATAGATTCCTTAACTTCAAGGAACAAACCCGGCATGCGGCCGACAATACACGTTCCAGCCGGAAATTTTACTTAATATTCGTTAAAATTGTGGGTTTAATATTTTGACTTTCAGTCTTTTATTTAATTGTGTAATTCTCTTTTTTTTATATAGTGCCTGTCACAAAAATACCTGCATGGCTCCAGCAGAATAATCACTTTGTTTTTTACGATGAGCTAAGTCTTTGGGGAGCTTATTTTCTACATTATTCGCAGAAATAAACAGTTCTGTTTGCATCCATTTGTGCTTCCATTATATAAAATTTCACTTATGATATATAATTTTGGCAATGACAATGGTCCTTAGTGTCTATTGTTTATTTAGAAGTGTTTTTTAACAATTTTCCTTGATACTAGTAATCGACTGCCTAAGTGCCACGAGTGCAGGGGACTATTCTGACCTTTAACATGTAAATATCCTCAATTCAGATTATTTCATGGTCCATTTATGCTCCTTAGCCTAGCATTATTTGTTCGCTTTCCAAAAAGCAATATGTCTGTGATGATGTGCAAAATATACTACATCTGGAGACGAAACAGTTTTCAGCAGTCATTTAATGGGGTTCTCTCCTGTGAAAAATTACATTTCGCTTTAAAGCGTATATAAATTGCCCTCAAAGTACATGGGGAGCAATAATTCTGGAAAGAAGCAGCCAAAATACTTGAGCAACAAAATGAACAGGCAATTTGTCAGACATCATTAGAAGCGGAGCGACAAACTTACCGACTCCATTTGGGCTATACATCACAATCACGGCTCATTTATTGTGAGTTCGTTGGCCAAAATCCAAAAGTAATGCCATTCCATGTCCCTTGTGTTGATACTTTGATAGCGACGTAACAGAGGAAATTACTCTATTTCTTCAACTAGTAGACAGCGTAGTCTTTCGCACAGATTTGAATCTGTTGACAAATTGAGAAAATTTCATTCGTCATAATAGAAAGTCTGTTTGAAATTTAACCTGGAACTTTTTGCGCGCAAAGGCACAAAGGCATTAGCGAGGGCCTCCATACCTTTTATGCCTGCAAAGGAACATCCTTCAACAAAGGACTCGGTCTTTGAAGGAAAGTTCCACGAAAATAATCCTAACAGCGAGGTGTGTCAGCATACTCTGGAGTAGTATTACGCGTACTTTGGTTAACAGAACTCTAGAAGCCAAGTTGAAAGCAAGTTCGCGCTCTGGATGAAATAATTATTGTAATTTGTTTAATGAACGTGTGATGAGGATGAGGAGTTCTCAAGTGCTATTAGAACTTAATTCCCAACTGTTCTATGTATAGACACGCTGAAGTAATTGACGGTATTTAAAGCAGTCGTCGAGACTTTTCTTTCTTGCTCAGAATCAGTCTCTTTAAATTTCTCTAGGATAACCTTCTACGAAATTTCACTATAGACGGCAGCGGAGATTTCAGATCGGCAGTTGAGATGCAGCCTCTTGACGATAACTTAAATATTAATTAGAACTCGTGCCTGGTATGGTATACCTGTTTTGCTTTTCTGGGAAATATGGATTACTGTTTTGATATATTCATCAGACCTATACATTTTTCATTTAAAGCCCTGAATATAAAATTTTATTTATTGCTAAAAAGAGGAAATTTATATCAGCCGCTGGTGCGTATTGCACTCTACAAGACAAATTTCCCTGAGGTTGAATTTTTGGGTATAATACTTGATGGCTCACCTGATCCATTAAGAAAAGGATCATCAGTTTTTTTATAAATATTATTTGTCTATTGCCAAAATTTGTTATATTTCAACTTTTAGAAATTTGTTATATTTCGTAGACTGTTTTACATATTATGCTGAACTTTAAGAATTTTCAAATTTTTTAAAGAATTAATTAATTAAGTAATTTCAAATATAAATAAATTGAAACCAGTTTTGATTTATTTGCTCTTGTTTTTGAAAATGATGTTCTTGATTTTGATTTGGTTGGTTCCGATTTTGATTTGGTTGGCCCTGATTTCGATTTGGTTGTAGAGATATTTGATGCGGTTGCATTTGAAGTGTAAGTACAATATATGTAGCTAGCTGTAAAATTTTAATTTTAAACTCTATAGGATCTTTAGGGTGAAATGGTTTATAGACGTGGGCCGAATGAATGCCACCCACGGTGCCAAAGAGGCTCTTGAGAAGAATCCCGATGGTTCTAGGAAGGCCAAAATTCCCATTTAAGATGACTGTATGTCGAAGAAAAGGATCTTAAGGCCCTGTAAGGTTCTTGGGTAAGGGCCAGTGATAGCGACCTGAAGGTATCAAGTGAGGTTTGGTTAAACTGATGATGATGATGAGAAGTGCTCTTCACAAAAAGCACTAAAAAGTCGACCTCAAAAAATATTTGTGGATTTCTTGAATAAATGAGAAATATACTCTAATTTTTTGTATAAATTATACAAATACTATATTCTTTCTTTCCTCTCACCTCCTTAGAATTTTGCCTCACTAAAAGAATTGTGATGTGCATTCGAGTGGAATTAATAGGAAGTTGAAATCTGGATAAGATATTAAAATCTCACAGAGAGCATGCAGAATATGGCCTTATTTGAAAATTGAAATCAAATTTCAGGGAAGTAAGTATTCCTTGAAATTTGTTCTCTTCCTTACAATGGTCTCCCATTAGGAGCAGTTTCCCACAAGAAATTTTTTCATGTAAGGCTTTCATATACATAAATACGACTGTTGTTGTTTCCCCACACATGAAATTGTATAATCCTCGACTATGTGGAAGCTTCGTACAACCTGAAATTATTGCCAACCATTTTCCTAAAGCTAGGGGGGTTGATTATGGCTTGACTCCATTACAAATCATTTCTATGTGCTGTCAGAAACAATTTTGTGATAGAGAGTTTGTCAGAGATTAGCAGGACAACATCTATGCCGTGGAATAATTTTATCCCACAATAATGGATTTGTGTTTACCTTGTGTTACAAGGACAGCATTTTAGTTGTAATAGAATAAAAATTGCTGATAACTTCATGCGAAACAACATTTTGGGTAGATACATATAATTATATGGCCATGACGGATTCCATTTTCCTCACATTAGTTTAGGTGTATGAATCTCAGAGTCTACGAAAATAAAGTACACTGAAACATTCGCGTACAGGTGGTATTACTGAAGTTGTTCATGAATGTGGTATCATCTCAGTAACAGGTGGTTGAAAATAGCGAATAAATGGCAACACATTGCTTTATGTAATTTGTATGTCAGTCTTCAGGTCTATTTGTGGCAGGTGAACCATAATCTTTCCATTTTGTGTGCTTATGCATTATGTAGGTGTAGCACAAAATTACCTGTACGGAAATTTTGGGAAATCTATTTTTGAGGGTACATAGTAAAAATGTTAATACAAGATGATGGATTACTTTGAAAGTTCGCTAAACGAACCTTTGTCTTGGAATAATTAGGACGTTTATCCTTCACAGTTTCAACCTTTGCAAAACGTATATTACATCTTTTCCTTAGTAATTTGTTATAAATAGTACGTTCCATCATTTTTCACAGGGAAAACAAAATGAAATATATTTAACTATCATTGTAAAAATCGCTGGCTATATCTTGACAAATGTTGCAATATTGCGCTTACTGATAACAGCCTGGATTCTGAACCAATTTATTATTGCAGCATTAAATGGCATATTGCCAGCAGAAAAACTCTAACCCCAGGTAGGCGATGATGATGGTCAGATCCTTTTATGCAACAACTTTCACTACATTGCCATTAAACATTTCACATAAATGTTTGTGCCGAACAACAGTGCTATTTCTTTGCTGAAATTTATGCCTGTATTCAATGTAGTAGGGTGTGTACTATTGTTCTTTAAAAGTTTGCGACAAATTATTAACATGTAGTCAGATATATGAGTAAATGACATTGTGTATTATTATTAACGATGAAGTCAAAGACCTATGATGTTATGCACAGCCTTGGCAGAAAGGAATATGGGGATGGAGAAAAATAATAAAAGGGTCAAGTGAAGGTGCCGGTGCTTCAAAAAATCGATTTTAGAAGTAATCGCCGCGTTGCCAATGAGTGTAGAATTTTGGACTGTATACAACTGTATTCAAAGCGGATAATACAGTCCGCTAGGTAGATCTCTTCCGAAAGATGTGAGTTAAATTCAAGCCTTGTATCTGAGTGCAGGAAGCCCACGAACTTCATCGCATTCTTTGCAATAGCAAACTAAGATTTTTATATAACTAAATCTCCAAAATGTTCAATTTAGGAGAGTTTGAAACGCTCAACCCATTGACGAAAAGAGGAGGAGGGTTTGGGATTCTTTTGAGAGGAATCAGACAGCCTTGAGTTTTGGATGCATTACCATGAAGCAAGATGAACTGTAATCATCGGAAATATTGCAAGATAGACGGTAAACATTGTTCTTTGATTCCCCCCCACCCACTCTGCGTCCTATAGGCGGTTCTAAAAGAAATATTGTGAATACTCTTGTAGAATTTGTAAGCATCTGAAAACTCAATTTATCACAGAAAACATCCAACTTCTTGACGATTAGGATAAGTAAACCTACATTTTCGTTTTTACCTCTATTTATTTTCTTTTTTAGTCCTGGTTCAGTTGTTGCTGTTATTCATTCATAGAGAATATCTTCTTGATTACATCAAAATATCTTAACATTTGAAAGATGGTAAAAGTTTTGCCAATCGTTAGAATTTTATCTGCAACATAATCAAGTGACTTCAGGTCTATCAACATTTTTCCAGTTTTATTTAAAGCCTGCAGAGGTTAACGTATCAGCGAATAAATGAGTTTTTATCTAAACGTAGCCTTCTACATCTGACCACAATTTCTGTATTATTGGATATCTTCAAAGCATTTGATTTTGTCGACTATAAGAAGCTTCCTTGCAAATTGGTGTCACAGTTTAGTTTTTCTTCTTCCTTTCCTCAGTTAATTAAAAATCTTATTCTTATTGATGACGAGTTCTTCCGCTGCAAAAGTTTAACTGCCGGTATGCCACAAGGTTCAATTCCTGGTCTTTTGCTTTTTCCTCGGTTTATTGTTGACTTCAGCTCAACAGCCCTTAAATGCAATGTTATTAAGTATGCTGATAATATTCAACTCTAAGTGCAATAATCTGACACTCAATTCGAAGAATTGATACATAAACCACGTATTGTTTCACTAGGTCTTCTTCCGATACTGCTAGATAATGCAGTAATACCATTTGCTGAGAAGCCAAAGAACATTGATATTATGTATGGAGGTCGCTGTGTAGAAATCTCTTTTTAAATGTTAACAAGCATTTGGTGATTAATTCACTTATACCACTCTTCAATTCTATGCAGCTCAATAATTTCTGCTGTTTTTTTTTAAGTTGGAAGGTTCTTTCAGTGTGTCTGTCTCGCAATACGCTATACAGTTGCCGAGTATGAGTATTGAGTAGCATTTTAATTACTGAAAATGTTTTACTATGTTCAAAATTATAAATCGAATAAGCCTGGGCAATTTAATCGACTAAATACAATTTCTTACCTCGTTATGAACTAGAAATATTTCAATACTAAAATTTAAATATACGTAGTCCAAAAATTCGTTCCTGGTACATACTTTTAAGCCTAATTGAGTACATTCAAAAGAAGTTATAAAAGTGCTTTAAGCAATTAGTTTCTTCATTTAGTTTCTACTCGTTGTTTTTTTTTTGTTTTTGGTAAGATAGTAAGATATTGCCTAAGCGCAGAGGGACACCACTTCTTTGATGAACTGCACGAGGTAGGCGAAAGGGGGTGGGAGCGTATCCTGGGTTTCATAACGTCAACTGGTTGGCTGGACAGTTGATGACATCTGCTCCCACGGATTTTGTAACAAACAGGGTTGGATGAACAATGGGCTTAGTATTTACCTAAGTTCAGGGGACTGTGTCTCATGGTCCATACAACTGCTTAAAAAGAAGCGCAAGTACAACCCAATGATGGACACACCATAGCTTAGGAAGAAAGAAATTTAAGGGAACAAGAAATTGGAAAATTTTAACCTGACAAATGTTGCGAATAAACACAAGACGTGCGCCTCAGTCCACTCGGCCCCCGGTGTGGGCCTAATTAGTGCAGTACTTTTCATAAATTTCCTATATTAATTGTCTTGCTTGATTTATTTCCGTATAGTTATTATTATTTATTATATTATTTTAGCCTATTTGTTGATTTTGCTTTTGTCGTATTCTAGGATAATATATTTCCACACGTTATTATTGAATAGCTTAGTTTCTTTTCGTATGTGTAATATAAGACCTTCGTACAAACTATGAAATTATTATTATAATTAAAAGTTTTAAAGTCCCCTTTTATACATACCGTGTGCATTAGCTACTCCTTGCACTTTTTTTTCAAGTCGAATGGGTCGGTCTTTAAGCCCATTAGGGCACAAAGTATGTGGAAATATTTAGTTTTAGAGTGGAATTATTACTTTGCATTATATTCGAGAAGGATTTTAACAAATAAACCTTGAATTCGTTTTGCAGTAACGTGTACTGAAAAAGTTTTCAGAAAAATTTCGCAAAAAGTTTCATTCAAAACAAGCCCCTTTCCATAGTTCCTAATTTATTACACATGTAACCACTTTTTTAGATTTTAGTTTTGGAAAAGCATTTCATGGATTAACTCGTAAAAATATGATGAACTTATTAAAATTCAAGTGTGGCAATCATTAACAAAACTTGGACCGGGAAAATTCTAAATGTCAGAAGCCCACTTAGGGATTTACATTATCGCTTACGCGGAGGGAGAAATATCATCATGGGCAATGAGAAGTATTTCACTTTTGGGTGTTCTGCGTTTGTTGTGGGTTTAACTGATTGGTTGATTGGGTTTTACGTACAAAAGTACGTTGTTGGTTAATGCAAAATTTAAGGATAAGAACCAAACATTTTGGTATGCTGCAGCATTGTCGAGGCAGACGTATCCGAAGCGTTCATAAATATCACCAACAAATGCTTGCCTAAAGTGCATCAGAGTTTATTCAAAAATACCATATGAATGATGATATTATCTTTTAGCCAGATTTGGCATCTTGTGGTAACAGAACATCACTTTTGTACTGAAAAAGGATTGTCGCAAGAATGTATCATAGGTTCGGCCATTTAAAAGTTTATAAGGTATTCTAAATCGATTGTTATATGGTAATGGCTAGAACGCCACCAGCAGTTGTCCCTTAGGATATAGGCCGTATAGTTTGTTTATATTGAACGTGGTTTGTGTACGACTTTGATGAGTGCCTTGGCCTTTAAAAAAATCGAACTTTCGCCAAAGAAGAGATAATCTGAAGAACAGCACCCCCGCAGCCAGTTCGGCTACTTAAGTGGGTAAAGTTAAAAACTTTTTTAATAAATTTATTTATAAAAGGCTACGTTTTTCATTTCACATTGACTCTTCATAGTTATTGCCGTTAGTATATGACGTCAATGAGATGGATAAAAACGGAGATGTTGACAGTTTCGAAGTAGTCGAAGCGATGCAATTAAGCATTGCAACAAAAACTAGCGACTTGATCTGGGAAGCGCGTCCGACTTTCCAGGTAAGCTGGACAATGCGGTACCGAAATGTGCCAAGAGGTCAGTCGAACTCGTGCATAAAGGACGAGAGGAAGCTTCTAAAGATCTGCCAACTCAATTTTTATTTGCAGTGATGGTTCTTTGCTTTGTGGAGGAACGGTTGGATGTACCCTGCTGCAGGGGAACGCTTTACAATCTGAAAGCATAAAAGGGACCAGGGTCGGGCATGTGTTGTGCTAAGGTATGGGATGCAGGCGATTTTCCTGCCCCGCACCTATACAAGCCAGTTCGCACTGTGGTGAGGATGGACGCGGAAATTGGCGCTTTCGTGTCTATTTCTGCGTAATTCCCTCACGGTTCTCCAGAACTACCCCCACAAGAAAGCTGGAGGAACTTGTGCATTACGGAGAGAGGGAAAGCACGGAATTAATTATTGGATGACATGCACGCACAATACAGGGTGGGGTAGCACAGGAGGACACCCCGATGCAGACAAAATAAGACGACTTTAGGCAGAGGGACAAAAAGGGACCTGAAAGCAGAGGTCTGCTTCGATATTTCCCGAACGATTCTAACTATGAGCAACAACAAGACTTTTGAAATAAGAATATCAACTGCAATTCCAAAATGAAAAAGAGAGCAGATCCAGATCATGATAGACTTCTTAAAGTTTCTCTAAAAGAAAATTTTAATAATATAAAAAAATAGATATACAATGATTTACTATGTAAAGAATAAAAATATTCTCTCGATGCGGCTCTAGTGATATAATGTAGGATTTTTAAATTTATGCTAAAACCCTCGTAGATGAAAATTAGTGCATTGCACTAAAAAGGATACGTGAATTTTACCTAATAAAACAATTGGATAATTTGCTCTCATCGTATAAATTGGTAGTTGCACGGAAACAAAAAGAATATCTTGCATTTGGTTCTGAATGGACAAATATAACATCAAACCGCAGATTCAAATTTGATCGTACCCTAAAAAATCTGAGAGAGTGCATCTCAGCATAAAAACAAAAAAACATGTATGCAGTTAAAGGGTTCATCAAAAATATTCAATTTCGTCAATTTTTGTGTCTATAGTTCCAAAAAAATGGTACAACATAGACATTTGACCGAACGAAAATAGTATCTCGACAAGCTGCAGACCCCATACAGTTGCCGGCTATAACGAGCATTTGGGTGGAGTCGACCTGATAAACTTTACCAATGCGTCCGGTAAAAACCAAATATAACTATTACTATTTTCGAATTTTCTATATACTAACAGACGTTAGCATAGTTAACGCTTGGATACTTTGTGGAAAAGGTTACGCGAAATAACAAAATGTAAAAATCAAATTATTAATGGAATTTAAAGTAGAAATAGATCGCACCTTTATAAGAGCTGATAAGGTTGTAGCAACAAAATGGGGTCGCCCATTCTTATCTAGCAAAATCTGCTGAACACCGCCTGCTCTACCACCAAGAAAAATTGAACTAGTTGGTCATGTTGGTTGTTGAGATGTCACAAATTTTGAAATTATCGATGAAGTTATCATATGATATATCAGAAAGCCGATATCGATAGCTGATATGTTGGAAAAAATCGCAAAATTATTGATACACTTGGCATAAAGTAACGGTATGCTTAGTATGAAATAATAGATACATTTATAATAAAAATACAGTATATATTATGAAGTTCTCTACTTACAACGAACAATTCCAGTATTTTTCTGGTACAGAATGCAAAAATAGCAATTTTGAAAGAGGCTTGCCTGTCAACAGATTTCGGGATTTTGTGGCACTCGCTCCCACTTCAGAAAAAAGCCCAGTGGGCACAAAAGTTGCAGGAATATCTTAAAGTTTTTGAGCTTATTTATAAAGAAAGGATACACAATATTCATTTCATCTGTCGAAGGTTTGAAATTAGAGCACTAATATAAAATGATACCTCATTTCAACTCTAAATTTGCTTTCCCATGTTTTTATTTGTATAAGCTAATTTCTTGTGAAGTGCCCACAAATTAACTGCGATTGTATCTTCCTTTGAAGAAGGAAATAAAAGCTTTGGCAGAAGTTCCCTTTAAACAGAATAAATATTGTTTCTGTTTTCAGAATACTTCGATATATTTGTGTTAATATCGATAATATATCACATTATTGAAAGTAAATATATCGATAAGCATTTATCGATATATACATACAATACATATACATCCCTGGTTGATTGGGGCGTAACTCTGCAGAAGCTATGGGGCTGTTTGTACAGTAAAATTTCATATTAAAAATTGCTGATTAATATTGCAGGTTAAAATAATTCCAAACGTCCTCTTCCTTGAAATTTTCAACTGACTACGTTATGCTGTGGGGCCATCATAGGCTTGTCCCCTGAGTTTACACAATATCGGTAAAAACCAATTCCCTTTGCTATGGCAATATTGTACACCTAGCTACTTACAGTAATTCAAGAATACGATGCAAAAATTGTTAAAAAGTATTCTCGCACTTAATCCTAGTGTATAAAATATGATGTCGATCTTGTATAATATACTCCTTTATCCGATCATCAGGTCGACAGGGATTTTTTATATCAATAAAATTCAATACCATTATCTGGCTGCAAATCCCTATATCGATTCAGGATTACTGATAAACCTTAGAACTATCCGAGTTCCATTTAATTCCATATTTTTAGGTAGAATAACAAAAAGAAAATAATTTTACTCGCAATAATTCTATGCTTGGGCTTTAAAACAGGTTTACATTTTAAAGACACATTTTAAATACCCGCACCATAGGTACAAGGCCTCACAGAAAGCTGTGCGATTGTGGAATATAAAAGCTTCCATTATCTATCGTATTTTAATATCTATACGATGCTCATATAAAGGGATATCTCAACATTGGATTGAAATTTGTTGTTTGTCCAATTTCATCAAAAGATAAGTGGGTGGGTTCGGTAGCTTCCCTCAGGCGAAGGCACAATTAGGACATACGCTGTGCCAACATTTTAAAACCCAATTATTTTCAACTCAGACCCTTTATGCTTTTTATTTCGTGTATATTTATACTTCATAAAATGTTTTCAGGTAGCCTAAAAATCCCTGAATGCCTGTGTATTTTATTTATCCCTTGAGATGCCATTGTCGTCCGACTCCATATATGGCTATTTAATTTGAAAGGACTTTTACCAACGGCAAACGCACGATCCCTGTCCAGGATATTTATTGGAAAATAAATAATTCAAGTATGATTATGCCTCGAGCCATTTATGTAATAGGGTGCTGTGCCTTATGCCGGGTTCTCTCTCACCAAGTATTTAATAGCAAAGTGAAATGTGTGTAGTAGGCTTCGATAGCTTTAGTCATTACCTAATATACTTATGCCATCGAAATATTTTGTAATGTAATCAACTTAGTTTGATTGGGGTCATTTTAGCGAAGGACTTTTCATAGAATTTGCCGAACATAAAAGCAGGTATCCTGGTCTGAAGAGCAGATTTGATTGTACTCTAAGAAGGATAACTTCTGATTTTTCAACTTCGGGATTAATTTGCGTTAGAATACAAATTCTACTCCGAGTATCCCTAAGATGATTAAGCTGTTGCGTTCGTATTTCCAAAGTATATTCAACACACATTATCTTCATTCATTTTCGAGTAAGAACTTTAACTTGCGAACCTATCAAAGTGAGCTTTTTTTAATAACTTTACTATCTGACTGTTAAATTTTCCCCTTTAAAGTGATTGTGAGCAGGAGCATTAGCTATGCGTGGAAAGTGAAAAAATTATGTGAATAAATGTGTTGATTATTTCGTCAAATGTTTATGTAATGCGAAGATAGTTACTCTCGGCGATGATAGCTAGGCAGGATATGTGTTACAAGGTATACACCCTCTGTTGTGGGTTTTCTTCATGCAAAGGAATAAACTGAAGAGGTAAATTCTTCAAAGACTAATATTTGTTAAAAAAAAAAAACATTTAAATATTTTGTAAAATTAGGAATAGCTGAAGGCGTAGTTTGGAGGCGTATTTTGGATAAACTGCAACTGTCGCATTGAGTGAATCATTTGTTGAACAATTCGCACTAACAACAAGGAAGATAAATAAGAAAATTGTTATGTATGACATATAGGCTGCCATATTGAATTTATGATTTATTGGGGACAACAAATAGGGAACAACGTATAGCTCTCAAATTTAGTAAGGAGCAGTTTTATGAGACGCTTAACCAATAAAATGAAAAGAGCTCATATTCGCCCACTCCTTGGTCGGGCCGCCATATTGAATTTTTGGATTATTGGACATAGTTCGAAGGGCAAGCAGCCTATCATTTTGAAATTTTATATAGATGCGTTTTATGAGACTGTAAGTCGGAAAAACCAAAATAGGCCACGTCCCCTCACTGCTTGGTTTGGCCGCCACATTTTTTTAAAAAATTTTAGTTGGTTTAGCTGATTTATGACCAAGTACAGTTGGGCGCTTCTCCTCCATCATTTCGTATAGGGTCCAACGGATGGTAAATTCCACGCGATCTAGACCCACCAATAGATCTCCAATTTGATTTATTTACGACGGTCTCAATATTCAATCAAGAAGATCTTAAATTAGTCAAGCAGTTAGAAGAAAAAGCTGTTGCCGACTTCGATGCAAAAGATGCGAAATCAGGAGTCAGGAGTACCTACAAATCTAGAGAAACCAAGAGGATAATCGAAGATATTTTAACGAGAAGTGGAAATCAGCTGTGTAGTATAAAACCCACGATCTGGTGGCAATAAAATGAACTCAGTTCGGCCCTGGTTTGAAACTTTATCAAAAATTTTTAGGACCATACCAAGTTGTGAAAATTAAAGGCAAGGATGGCTACGACGTGGACTATCATGAAGAACCCAATAAAACTTTTGATATTAATATATATTCTTAGTGGGAAGTAATGAAAAGTGGTTGGAATTCTTGAATTTCTGAAATTTAAACATAATAGATATACCTATAAAAGTTGTAACTGCATGTGCAGCTATAATTACATTATAAATTTGGTCGTCTCCAATTAGAGGTTCAGGGTGGCCACGTTCTGCACGAATTAAAATTCTCAGAGATGTTTTCACTATTCCTGCTCATGCACCAGACCTGCGTGAAAAACGATTACTGATGTATTGTGGATGCGGCTAGCACAACAAAAATGATAAGCTTACCTACGTTACTGCTACCATCTTAGAAGTTCGTGGTATTATTTTCCTATTCCGCTCAAATAAACATGTCACGAAAGTTACCAACCACTTGAATTCCAACTTCACATTAGTTCACTGAATTCAAAAGTCATTGGAAAATTCCAGCCATAATCTTCTGACTTTGCAATAAAGAAAACTGTTAGGGTAATTTGAATGCTAAAATAATCCTTATACATGGGTCATCTGCATTATGTATTCAGAAAAGGGACTCCCCACGTCTTTATAAAAGGTTTTTGACGACATTGAACGCCCCCATTTCTTCGTGTCATTCAGAAAGTTATCTGCTAACAGAGAAGATGTTTACCTAAAGGATGTTAAAATCGACTGTTCACAGGGCACATGATTGACGTTTTATTTTTGCAAGCCATTCCTAATTTGTTTGTATTTACGGAAGATTCACGTACCCCTGTATTCTGTTTTCTGAAGTTGAATGATTAAGTAATGTTTGGTGTTTAGTGTACGATTTGGCAAACGACGAAATTTTTCTTTTTTGCCACATATTCTGATGGAAGCAATACAAACTTACTTGTACTGCTGTACTGAAAAGAGTTTCTTACACTCGGCAAACCGGAATTAAAACCCACAGTGTGGCGAAATGCGACTAGGTTTCACCGTTCAAGTGTTTCCCCTGACGCAATAAAACATTAAACAATAAAAAGTTTAAATTAGTAGCAACATATGGGGGGTTGGGTTAAGATCCGGCCCAGTATATCCAAATTTGCGTCTCCAATTTTCCTGGTAATGTAATGAAATGTATAATCCAGAGCTTGGAACTATTGGCTCCTTATTATATGATAAAATACCCGACCGTCCAGGTCATAGAATTTCCAAAAATTCTAGCTATTATCTGTACTGCCTTGACCGGGAGGATATAAGCATTCGATTTC
>QYTT01083876.1:2281-23042 GCA_006980735.1 Dasypogon diadema
CAACGGTCGCCCGACTGACAAGTCGAAACCTGTACGCGAGTATAGTGATGGAAAGAGACAGAAGATCACTGTCTTTTGCAACTGGGAGTATTCGTTTCCGAGAAATGGTGGTATTCCATATTAGGGATACTATTCCATATTTGGTTACTTTCCTCTAGTATTTTTTCTAATTATTATAATAAAAAGTGGCTTTTTAAAGTTTCGTATCTCTAGATACTCACAGAAATTTTAGTGCTAAGTCGTTCAATATTCAATTGTCATTTTTCAAAAGAGCTATTTCCACGACTCTCTCTAAGTCAAAATATGCAAACTATGCAAATCTCCAAGGAGTAAACAAAATGGGTACCAAAAATATTTTTTCGGAACCATAACAAAATTTAGACAAAGAAATTTAAATTCACCTCTTCTTGTTCCCGAGACTCCTTTGAAGGAAATATGATTTAATTGATATCCGTTTTCCTTATCTTATTATCAAAGGTGCAGGATCAAGATTTTTGAAAAAATTAAAGGCGCATTCAAATATTAAAGAGCAATCATTCCGATTATTTTGCTTTTAAGAGTGTCCAAAGAATATCTGAAAATATGTTCTGTTTGGATCTTTTAAAAATAATTTTTAATGGAATGTTTGTGATCCGCTCAACTTTGCGCGTGCTGTTTTAAATTCGGTGAATGAATTATGTCCATACTTATTTTATTTTTTATATTATTTCACATGGTGGAAATTTGATGAAAAATTCGTAAATGTCTCAGTGTTCTTCAGTAAAGATGAAATTCCTCTATAATTGCAATAAACGAAGATGCTAATTATTTCATTCTTTGCCAATCTTGCTTTTTAGGACAATTTCCAATATATCATTAATTTGTATATCACATCTATTTAAATTAGATTCGTTTCATAGAAAAACTTCAAATGCAACAGGTAATTGTCATTCTGTTCGGAACAAGTATTACATAATGCTTTAAAAGGTCATGATCATGATTACATCCGACTCTTCTAAGTGATCCCAATGAATTACTCTGCAATCTGCGGCATGTCGTCAATCAGAGGTTTATAAAATAAATTTGATTTAATTTTTCAATCTTTATTTATGTTACAAGTGATGTTTATTGCCACATTCGTTATGCTGTCATAACATTAATGAAAAAAATTCTCATCATTTTTCTTGCAGATTAGTTAATAATTTGTCTAAGGCTTGCGTCACATCATTTGTTCGAGCAACGCCAATAACGAATAATGCTGCCATTATCTCAATACCCCTCAACTCAAGAGGATATCATGAAGTAACAGGCGATATAATTCGACCCTCAATGGTTATGGGTATTGACCATTTGAGAGATCCTAGATTAAATAAGGTAAAAATTGAATATTCACCGAAATCTAAATAAACTGGAATTTATATTTCGATAGGGGCTAGCATTTACCCTGGAGGAGCGACAGGTCCTGGGCATTCATGGCTTGCAACCTGCAAGATTTAAAACTCAGGAAGAACAATTAGAGTTATGTAAAATTTCAATTAGTCGCTATCAAGAAGACCTCAATAGGTACCTGTATTTAACTGATCTCCAGGTAATATTCTTTCACTGCTGAAATTTATCCTATGCAACAGTCGTATCATTTCAGGATCGTAATGAAAAGCTGTTCTTCCGTCTAGTTTCAGAGAACGTCGAACAGATGATGCCAATTGTCTACACACCCACCGTCGGCTTAGCGTGTCAAAAGTTTGGACTTATTTACAGAAGACCTCGAGGTCTATTTATTACAATAAACGATCGAGGCTATGTGTATGAAGTTCTCAGGAATTGGTAAGTAACTTAAAAGTTTTATCTGAATATTAAAAGAAAAAGATTAATATCCTCATAGCAACAAATACAGTAAGCAAATGTTAATTGAATGCAATTGATTAGTTTTTTTTAACAAATAGAAAAAAAGAAAACTTTCTACATTTTTTTTTTGTAACTGGCTGCAAACACACTATCGTGTCGAGATGTTAGAAATTAAATTTAGAATTTCTTTATTTCTAGAAATACCGGTTTGTTTTTAATTTAGCGAATGGCTGACACCCTGTTGTATAAACTTCTCTTTCTGATTAAGTTTAATGATCAATAATTTAATGTTATGGATCTGTTCTTTAACTCGTTACAGTGGAGTGGAAAAATAACTTTGCCTATAGATACATGTGAGACGATGAAATGATTATTATTCAGTGTAAGAGATTATATAAAACAGTAAAGCTTTTAAAATTTATGACTTTTTTCTGTGTTGTTTTAATGCAGAAAAATTTTATATTCAGTATGTGGGTTAGGTAAAATGCAAATATGTCATACTGACAACTAATATGTTTCCAGTAGTAGTTAAATGTTGTTTTTAGATATATTCATTTTACAGTTATTTATGAAATGCTAGCATTTTAAAATCATAACAGATACGAGGGTTACTCAATCTCAATAATATTTAAATTGAGATAAGAGAAAACTGTATCAGTTAGAAGAACAAAACTTTAAGAGTGTTCAAAGTAAATTCTTTCTACATCAAAGCAATTTGAAGGCGAATTTTCCCAAGACGAAATGCGTTGTGCCAATAATTTTCTAAAATAGAGTTAAAATACAGTATAACGACTTTGATCTGGATTAATTGTCGCGAAGGGTAGTCCAGATTAGCGAAAAATTCTGGATTATTAAAAACACAAGTACTGCAGAAATATGTACATAAAAATGCTGGCTTAGTAAAATGAGCACAAGTGTAACTTAGTTTGTCGCAATCTTTGCATCAACCGCACGATCTGCTGCAAGGTGCGCTTTGGCTTCAACCGCTACCGCCCCATTGTAACTCATCCTTAAGATAACTGAGATTTTCTCACCTGTTTCACTGAGAAAGTGCTAACCAAAAAGGCCCTATTGTTCTTCGGATAAACCATAAATCATATCAGGATTGCAGCTTTTGTATTTATAGCCGATTGAATTTCGACATATACAGAATAATTTATAAAATTCTACAGGTTTCCTTAATCCCAATAATTTTACAGTGATCCTCGTTTTACCTTAGATGCTGCTGTTATATCAGGGTTTTTTTCATGAACAAAATGTAAGTCAAGCAGTTTTTTCCTCTAATATATTTTTTTGTTCTTCTAAATAACAAAGTATATCTTTCGGATAACGAAATAAAATCATTATCTGCTTCAACGGGTCGTAAAGTAATTTTAGTATCTTAAAATTACTTAAGGAACGGAAATGCAGTCTTAATATATTTCCTGTCTGCAGTAAAGTGTTTATGTTATCGATTCCAACACTTAATAATATTCTTGGTAATAAAAGGTGATAAGGTTAGAAAGATTTTTTTTTCTGTATAAAAGCGTTAAATAATCTATGAGTGCGTTCAAAAACGTAGCTATAGTTGTAGTTGTAGCTGTTGTCCTCGCATAGCTAGCTATATGTGATTATTGAAGAAGTTGTAATCAGGAAACTGTTAGTAAGAGTCATAAATTAAAGTTTTATACCTTGCAGTGTTGCTTTCATTCAAATTTTACTAGACAAATGGATTAAGTGGAGCACTAGATATTGAGAAGAAGCGTAAAGCTTTCACTTTCATTAAACTTTCTTTTACGAATGGCACCGTCACCACACTATTTGTGTGCGTTAGCTGTGATAACTAGAGCTTTTGAGCATAATCAAGAATAGTTGGCTACATAGTCAGGAAGTGAGCCTGTTTTGGCCCTTCAATTTTACCTGACGATTCTGGCGCTAAGAGGAAATCTGCATGATTGTATGATTTATATATTTTTTAGTAATAAACGTCTTTAGATTATATTGCTTATTTATTTATTTAATTTTTCAATCATTTCGGTGCACACCTGCTGTCCTGAATTAGAGAGATCATATAGTGCCGTAAGGGGAACGCAACTGATTTCTTAAGATGTATAGAAATAAGGATAGAGAAAACCGGAGATTTCAATAGAAGGATCACTCAACTGCTGGCGTTGAAAAATGAAAGTGATGCTTTCGACACAAAAGTTGAGTGAAATGCTAGTGTAGCTGAAAATTGTCGAGAATTGGTGTTAATTATTCAACGTTATCGTCTTAACCGTTCGCAATGGAAAAAGTTCCAAATTCCTTGTTTTTGTTGCTGCTTTACAACAACAATTACAACGGCTGCAAATTTTCTTGCCTGTGGTAGTGGGTTCGAATCCTGCACAGGACGTGAAGATTTATCTGGGTATCAGTGGTTGAGGCAATTCTACTGACGAAAATTGTACTTGCGAAGCCACTTTGTGACTCGCGTTGTCAGGTTAATATTTCCCAATCTCTTCTTCCGTAATTACCCTCCTCAGTTGTGCTGCGTGCATCATAGGGTTGTCCCCTAAATTTAGACAGCATCTTAAGAAGAATATTAGGAACGGGAGTACTATAATGTTTTGGTCCAACCCTAGCGGTTGAGAAATCAATAAATTTCTTCGCATTACGCGAAAATAAAAATTTCTTGTTTCATTATTTCAAAATTATTCTGTTTGAATCCTGTAGAGTAAGACAAGTGTAAAATATTTTTATTTTATATGATTTACTCTAATCTAAATTATCATTGCACAATCGTTTTTCATATGGTTCTATATACAAAAGCATATGGGCTTGTAACTGTCACAATTACTTTAAAGTTTAAAAGTATGAGAACTTTGGGGCATTTTACGGTCAAAATCATCTGTTATTTTTCAGTTAGGTCCATAGTGGCAGACATTTTACTTTTAATTATTAAACTTGTGTTAATTTTATTGAATGCAACTCTCTTTTGGTTAATTTAATTGGGGATTCTCTTTTTTTCTGTTGGAATAATCGATTTTTTTGTGTGTTTCTATTCCCCATACTCTGTAGATTTTCCCTGTAAAACGATTTAACGGAACTCGAAGTCATTTTATAGTTATTTAATGCTCGAACGCAATGCGTCCGCCGGTTTAAGCCCTTCTTTTAAATATATGTCAAACTTTAAATACATTTTACCTATTAGCTGTTAAACCGATCCTACTATTTTTTATTTTAAATTAACGACAACATAATTTACTGGAGCTGGAACCACTTTCAGCCATTTTTATAAAAAAAATAAACATTTTTAGAAGTTGATTTTTAACTTTTTGCCCTCAAAGTGGTTCAAACTCCAGACCATCTTATCTACTTTCATAATCCATACAGAGTGCGCACGGTAGGACATATAACAACGCAACTCGGGTCGGTTGCTTGCTGCGATATTGCAATTAGGTATTACATCTGATTATCAATAATTAATTTAAAATTTTAATTTTTTCGCAAAACTTTCAATTTCTGAAAAACTGTGTCTTCGTACTTTTATCCACTTACTCTCTCCATTGTCCTTTCTAATCTCAAAGTCATATAAAATTAATTCAACTTGTAATACGTATATTAAAAGTAATAAAAAATAATGAAATCTTTTCAAGTTCATATTGATATATAGTATTTGATATTTCTAAGGCCTGAACCAGATGTTCGAGCCATTGTTGTAACAGATGGTGAACGAATTCTCGGCCTTGGTGATTTAGGAGCTTGTGGAATGGGCATTCCCGTCGGTAAACTGGCTCTGTACACAGCATTAGCTGGAATTAAACCTCACCAGTGTTTGCCAATACAAATTGATGTGGGAACTAATAATCAAGACCTTCTTGAAGATCCAATATATATAGGATTAAGACAAAAAAGAGTTGTGGGCGAGGAATACGATTCATTTATCGATGAATTTATGGAGGCTGTTGTAAAACGATATGGCCAGAACACATTAATTCAATTTGAAGATTTTGGAAATCACAATGCATTCAGATTTCTAGACAAATACCGAGATCATTATTGCACGTTTAACGATGATATTCAAGGCACTGCCGCCGTAGCTGTAGCTGGCTTGTATGCGTCAAGGAGAGTAACTAACAAGAAGTTTACAGACAACACGTTCCTATTTGCTGGTGCTGGAGAAGCCGCAATTGGTATTGCTGATCTTTGCGTAAAAGCAATGCAAGCTGAAGGAATTTCACAAGAGGTCTGCAGCGTTTTTTTTAATCAGTCCCTAATAAAGTTACATAATGTCCATTGTTATAGGAAGCTAGAAGTAAAATATGGATGGTAGACATTGATGGTCTTCTGACAAAAGGTAGAAAGAGGTTGGAAGGTCATAAAGAATATTATGCCAAAGATCATGAACCAATGAAAAATCTTGAAGAAGTGGTGACTCATCTGAAGCCTTCCGTAGAAAAACATTTGATGTTGGCATTGAACAATATTACATAATTCCTCTTTTTCCAGGTATTAATTGGAGCTTCTGCTGCACCAGGCATTTTTACACCCAAAATACTTCAAGCTATGGCTGCTTTCAATGAACGGCCAATTGTTTTTGCTTTGTCAAATCCAACAAGCAAAGCTGAATGTACTGCTGAGCAGGCGTATCACAACACTGAAGTGAGTCGTAAATCTAATTTATAATTATAATTTTTCACTATTTCTCACATTTTTTAGGGTCGAGTGATATTTTCCTCTGGTTCTCCTTTCAAGCCTGTAAAATTAAATAACAGAACATATTGTCCAGGGCAAGGTAACAACGCTTACATATTTCCCGGTGTTGCTTTAGGAGTTATTGCTACAATGACACATCATATTCCGGATGACTTTTTCTTAATAGCTGCTCAGGAGCTTTCAGAAACTGTATCAGAGGAAGATTTAGAAAAAGGATCATTATATCCTCCTCTACGGACTATTCGTGAAGTTTCTATGAAAATTGCAATGGGAATTACGAAGTACGCTTATGACAAAGGTGGGATAATTTGTTTTTTTTAGTGATTTTTCAGCGATTTACCAAAAAATTTAGTTTTTTTTTACCCTCATTCTTATTTTCTAATTGGAACATGAATAATATATATATATATATATTTTTTTTAATTTTAGGCTTAGCTTCAACCTACCCTGAACCAACTGATAAGAGGAAATGGCTTGAGGGGCAACTGTATAATTTCAATTATGAAAGTGCCATGCCTGTTACTTGGCCATGGCCAGATGCACCTAAAGTGAAAACACGTGATCTGGTACCAACTAAATTATTTAATGACCCTAAATAAAAAATAAATACACCAAAAAAAAAACACCAGAACAACAGCTACTATATACATAAGATGTAAAGTTAAATCATTGTATTTTTAAAGCAAAAATTTTAAACACATCTTGCCGTTGCCTTCTTGTTGCGACTTTTTTCCTTAAGGTTGTATTATGCTTTCTTGTATTATTTTTGAAATAGTTTTGTAGTAAACAAAAAGTTATAAACAAACCGTTTTCTAGGACGATGTCTTGGAAAATTATCTCACCAACAAGATGAAGATATTCTAAATTGTTTTAGTTTTGCGCAGTATTTTTAGCCCCTCTCATTTATTGTTTTTAATTTACCTAAAAAGTATTTTGCTTTTGTTTTTTGTGATAATATCGAAAATTGCAGGTTAGAAGTAGAAGGCAAAGCATTTTACTTCAGTTTGAATTATAATTTATTGTTATTTATAAAAAGCATGCATATAATGTATCTAGAATCCTTCGAGGAATGTATATTTTATTGATAAAAACATGTTTTTATGTTTCAATTATGAAATTATGAAGAAGATTAATTTCTTTATATTGTTGTGAAAACATAGTATTTGTAGAGAAATGAGAATATTAAAAATTCCTGTTGTGTTTATATAAGTGGTAATGGTGTAATTATATAAAACCTCTTGATTTTAGAAATTTCCAACGTGCGCAAAAACCTATTTTGGCGCCTTTTAAAAAACACCGTCTTAGGTTGGTGTGACTCGATCGATGTTACGAAAAGTCCCTAAAAATGTGAGAGCTACTCAAAAAAACGGAATCGGTTTATGACTGGAATCACTAAGCAGTTATTAACTCATTAGTGGCGCGGATCCACACACGAAGCTACTCAAAAAAGACCGAAATCTTTAGTTTCTTTAGTGAAATAATGGAAGAACCATCAACATCTCTAACCCATCTTCAAAATCACACACAAACTGAGCAACTGCAGTTACAGTGACTCGGCAGTCGAGTTCCCTAGAACTAATTACTAACGGGTTGGTAACGTATTAGTGATCAGTAGCGCCGTGTGTAGTGTCCCAACCATTTACATTGGAAGTGTAGACGGCCTAAATTTCAGCAAACACATTTCCAGATTATTATGAGCTAAATCGCATAGTTCTCTGGAGTGATTGACCAAAATTGTTGTAATAAACAATATTTATTATATAATAGCAGAAATTTTAGCTTTTTAAATTTTAAGTTTAAATTTATCCATCGGACTGGAAGTAGTTTCCGAGTCAAATGATTCATGTTATTTTCTCATGAGAATGTTATTCTTCCAGCTGAGAAACATTTACCTACCCCACAAAAAAGAGAGTGCTGGGATTAGGCTTAAAAAGGTTAGTATTAGATTGAAATTTAAACATAAAATATACAATCAGCCTTAGGCTGATTACTTGATACCCTATATGATATAACAAGCTTTTAAAGTGATAGGTTACTTCCCCTTCCACCAGGGAGTTTCAATTCCTGTTTGCACTTGCCTCCTTGAGCTTGCACAGGTGAACAATGTTGGCAACATCTTGGGTAGGCAGTTGGATCTTATCTTATCTTCTGACTCAAATAACACAGTGGTTAAATCTAGTTCAACTATTCTGTCATCTGTCCCTACCTCTCACCCCCCTCTTCTCGTATCCGTCTGTTATGAGCCCGAAAATATGTCAGAGCAATGATGCGAATTTCTTTTTTAACTTTAGAAAGGCGAACTTTCCTGACTTGTCGAATAGACTTGCATCTACCGATTTCAGGGACTTACTCTGTAGCGGTGACGTTTATGCAGATGCTAATATGTTTTACGTTAGGATCTTCGAGGTGTTTGCCTCTTGTGTTCCTTCTGAACCTTAAAGGCTATCTCCTGTGCGTGTCGCTTGCAGTTCTTCCGAAAAGAGATTATTGTTAGTAAAAAAAGTAATAGGGGAGGATTATTAAAAAGCATTTGCTATAAATATTTAATACCCTCGTAATATCGATTTTTAATTAACATTTCAAAAATCCATTTAGTTTTCATATTTTCCATTTTGTTTTTGTATTCGAAATTATTGAACACCCTGTACATATGATTTCAAAAAAACCCACAGGTTTCCACAGAACTCATGATAAAAATTACACGTCTCATAAAGACACATGAAATTCGAGTAACTTGGAATTTTCACACAAACTTCTGTTGACAATCTGCTCTAATTCGTAAAATTGGTGCTGTCTGGAACATTTGTTAAGATTTCTTGTGAGAACTTGTACTGGGAATAACAAAATTTTAATTTGATTTGATTTCAGTAGTTATTGGGCCGTATTATGAGTGTCGATTGTCGATTGAAATCGACTCCTCAATAAAACCTAAATTAAAAAATGTGCAAAAGCTTTTGTTGTTGATTCCAATTAATTATCATTAAAGGATTAGATTTTCTTAATTTTTCCTAAACTCCTTGTCCTAAGTTTAAATATATTGACTTGTCGATTTCAGTCGACAATCGACACTCATAATACGGCTCATTATTTGATTAATTGATGTTTTGATATTAACATTTTCCTCGTCTTGAAAGATTGGAGAACTTCAAGTTGGAAGTTTCACTCTGGGAGTTTAAAGTACCTGTAAACGCAGTAAGTGATTTCGACACAGGTTCTGAATTAAGGGGTTACAAGAAAACTGAGCATTCAACTCTTCTCTATCGATCATCTTTAGAAGTAGCTAAAATTAGCTATTTTCGGGGGGTTGAGTTCGGGATTTCGGAATGCGATTGAAGTGGGCTAGATAGAATCAAGTTCGCCGATTTGGTGAGTGCTCTCTCCCAAAATGAAGGTAAGTGACACGTGGCACCGCCTCCTGGGCTTTAACCTCATCCCTTTCATAGCATTCCTTCTCTCCATAGTTAACTTCATGATATTCTGTTTTTTGTTTGCGGACCCACAGAAGGCGGCGGTTTTTATTGTGCAATCCACCCTCTCTTCATAGTACACGTTAGCTGTCAAGCATTCTGACCGTCGTATCCGTCTATCCAAGTCTGAGTTTGGGGAACTCCCGGCTGGACTGGTCCTAAGATTCCTGTAAGCAACTGCACAAGTCATGAAGGGCTCGCTCATATTCGCTTCAATAAAAGTCTTAAGCTAAATTATTCTAGAAAAAATCACAGATATATCTCTGATGTAACTCGATCGAAGCTGTAATACGACTTTCCCCATTTAGACTAAATTTATTAGGAATTATTTTACAACTATGAATCACAGTGCACAACTATTTGGGTGCTCTATTAGTTAGAAACCACAAGACGCCAAGTAAAAAACTTGGCGGACTATTATTTTTGGAGCCTTGTTTCACAAGCTCCCGTGCCTCATCAATTGTATACTCCACAACTTCGATCAATTCGTCATCGATGCCGCCTCCCGAGTGGCATTTATCGTCATCGGTTACTTCGCAAAAGTACATGGTTTGTAAGGCTCCAGAAGACCCTACACCAGACCTAGAAGAATATGTTTCAGTCAACGCACTGTTAAGCGGTAAACGTGCCCACCTACCTGTACGTCATAACTTCGTCAATATTATCAAGCGCAACTTTATATCCGCACTCCTCTAGAACTTCCTCTTGAGCAATCTCCTTCCAGCTTTTGCTTTTGTCAACTATTCCGGCACACAATTCCAGAGTGATACCCAAGGTTGGAGGGAATTTGTTCAAATCTATGTCATCGGTGCATCCAGCCTCGGTCACCACTCCATGGTAAACAGCTGGGTTTAGAATAGAAATTCGCAATCGTCAGTTCCGCCAGCATTGCTTGAGCAATGGCTCAGCGTCCATACAATCCCCCAAATAATTCTACCTACAATTTGCGACTTAACACTCACCTGGACGGAATTGTTTGACAAAAACAAGGACATTCCTCGTTCTGTTGAAGATTATGATCGATACACTGTCGTGAACCTTGAGCAAGTCCCAGTTCTTTTCCACGCCGTTCTGTATGTAGTAAAATCGAAACGGCCGAACATACGGTGAATCAGGCGGTAGTTGACCCAACCAAATTTTTGTTATTTTATCCATTTTTAATCGTAAATAACAAAGAAATTTACGTGGCCTAATAAACACGACCCGCCTGACACAGGTCAAACTTCCAGTACACAATTGTTGGAGACTGCGCACATTTGACATTTCAGTTGCTGGGTAATTTGCTTTCCGGACGATAGATGGCCAGCAGTTTGGTGGAATTATTCACTTGTTCAGTTTGGTGGAATTCTTCATTTGTATTTAATGTAGATTCTGTTTGTCCTTATTTAAGGTAAATAAAACAAAAGACTAGACAGAATAAAATATTGTAAAATAATGTATAGGTGCTAAAGTTTAAGTACACAGGAAATAGATTGAAATAATTCCGCCAGATGACAGCAGTGTCAGTTAAAGCCCAGTATGCAGTTCGAGCGAATGAGAAATGTTCGGTTAAAGCTGAATCCTAAGAAATGTGGGCTATTTAAGGATAAAGTTAAGCAGCTGGGACATGTTTCGGCTAGAGGAGTTACTACCGATCGGAATAAGATGGCTTAGGCCAAGTGAGAGGAATTATTGTATTACCAGAAGAGAGTTGCTGGTGATAATCGAAGCTGCTAAAAACTTCAACAAGCTCCTCCTCTATGAAACGAGCGGTTACAGGCATACAATTTCGAGATTCAACATCGGAAAGGAGAACTCGATAGCAACATCCTTGTAAAGTGGACTGTAGACATTGTCACTGTGTTGAGGAAGAGGATGGACTATAGCGGAGCCCGAAGAAGGATGTGATCGAGAGGATTTGAGGAATATACAATGGGAAGACTTGGAAATATCGTCAGTACTCGCATGCGAGGCAGAATTTAGAGAGACCTACTTAGAACTTTCAAAAGTTATTGGGCCTCGCTAAAATAAGAGAGATATATTATTGGCTTCACATAAGAGAAGACGTGGAGTACTGGTGCCGGAAATACGATACTTGTGCAGCAGCGAAAAGACCACGAGCCAAGCTCAAAGGAGAAATACACATTTTGAAAGAATTGTGGTGGATATTTCTGGATCATTTCCGCAGATTGAGAGTGGAAATCGGTACATAATAGCCGTCATAGACTACTTCAGCAAAAGACGGAATCAGGAGGCCACAACTGTTGCCGAACAGCTTGTGATGGATTGGGCCAACAGTTTTTGCGTTTCTTATGAGCCGCCTTCAGATCAAGGGCGGAATTTTGAGCATTTTACGTTCTAGCCAGTGAAGTACGCTCTGGTAGTGGGATTCAATTGAATCCGCAACGAACATCTCTCAAATGAGATCAATGAACATCAGAATGATTGAGACCGGCATGTACCAAAGGAAAATTGTCAAAGCTGCAAAGAGTCTCAAAGATGTGAAATAATTCAGAAAGGTATCCGGATTTATTCCTTTTAGATTAATCTCTACGCGTGATAGCGAAGTATTGAACTATTTTCATTTATATAGTCTCGAGACAAGTTATAGAATGGTAAGATTTAATGGAGGATTGGTGAAAGACCTAATCGAAAAGTGGGTCATATAAGAACAACAAAATTGGTGGGAAAATATGATAGCTGGCCGACAGGCTAGGAAGGTTGATTAGGGTGTCGTGTGGAATGACCAAAAGGAAAGTCCTAAGCACTCCGATGGTAAGCTTCTTTGACTGCTGGGCACTGTAGCTTCGGATATCACCTCAATAGGATGGGGATCCTGGATACTGAGACGGCGGAGCAAATTGTGTGCGAATGCCCGGCTTTGGCAAGCAAGGGATTGCCTGTCACCTGCAGCCCCATGGGGTCGGCTAATCTATACAAGTACAAACAAATAATCTAAATAACAAAGGACGTCGAAGTCAAAGTTCCACCGGGGAATTTCTGAACGAGAATGGGCAAAGACGGCTGCTGGTACAGGGACGAAAAAGCTCCCGAGTGTAGAGGACAAACAAAAGCTCGTCTGAGCATACAAACATCATTTGACTCGAACGATTCGTAGTGATTCTACGTATCGCTACATGTCGTCGAATTGTGCGTTTGATTGAGCTCTGCGCATTAATCTATGTTATAATAATACCTATAAAAGGCAAAGCTTGATAACCGAGATGTTAATGCCCCAGTGTCAGTCACCGGTCCTAGAAATGGAGAATGAGTTAATTTTATAATTCTAGCATCCACTAAAGGTTTATAAAAATTCCAGGAGTTAATGTAAAGGGTCTTTCAATAAGGACGCTCGATTTTTAAACGTAAATAGAACAAGTTGTGTGTGGGATATCTACTAGATTTTCTTTTTATTTGAAAGAATATTTTATGGCATTAAGTGTGGAATATAACGTCGCTCAAATTTTCCCTTTGCTTGGTGGCGCGTATTCGGGAAGTCCAATGCATCCAAAAATGGGCCTAGTCGCTAAAGATGATTTTTTTGGAGAAATTTGGATTAAATCCCAATTGTTACAGAGCCCAATCAACGAACACGGCGTTGTCTATGGTCGCTGACCTTAAGTTCCTGGGTCAGTTGGATTTTATACGGATGCAGACCCAAGTCCCGATGCAAAATTCGCCAAGTTGAAGTCGCAGAAAGGCCAAGTTCTTTGTGAACGACGAAAAATTGACTGACCATGCATTTCGGAGATGTACGGGTGTTGATTGATTATTTACCGAACCGATTGACTCGAATTTGGCCACCAAACGTCAAATAGTTGACATTACATGATGTTTGTGACGAGGATAAAAATCACGTAATGCGCGGAATGTTTCTCGAACAGAGCACCGATTTTGATAAAACAATTTGATAATTTGCACACGTTGTTCAACGCTATAACCTTCCATGGTGATTTGGACGGAATCTTTCTCACGTGGATAGTTTTACGTAGATCAAAATCTCATCGTTCAGCCCATCAGCCTATCCCCGTACAGGAATGAAAAGTTCGTAACGTCGTTTAGAAAGAGATACTTTAGACTACTTTATGAGGGTTGCAGAATGTAAATTTTTAAATATATTAGGTTAGTGTTAAGACAATAAATTTTGTTGTTGAAATGTCTCCCAACATTTCTCTACTGGGGCACCTTTCCTAAGAAATTTCTTTAACGCAGAAACGATGTCAACGGCTTTTGCCCTGGCGGAAATGTTCTAATTCCCAAAAAACTTGTTACACCACCAATGGCGTCACCATTTGTTTAAGGTTAGAATAACCTCTGGGCAGAAAATGCAAATGGAATTGCTTGCCAGATAATAATTGCCAATGTCAAGCAATTAGCCAGTAAAGCTCGCATAGGGACTACAACGGTGCGCACAGGTTAATTAAACCAGTTGCGATCGCGAGGAGACAGTTTACAATTCGCACTCATTCACAGTCCCAGAGTCCCAAGAGTTATGGTGCCACACGAGACGAGGACCCAAAGATGCGAACATTAGACCGTGTAAGATGTAAGATGTCATTTGGTCGGCGCGGTGGCTTTTTCACCTTTTTGTTTTAATTACCTTAGAGGGATTTCCGTCTTGTTTTTACCTTTCACAACTTTTTCCCCTGAGACAGTTGCCAGTGTTTCTACATCGTCCAGAACCACTTCTCGCATAGTTCCATTGAAGCCCGCAACTTGATCCATGAGAACCTGTTGTACGTTGGGGGCCAGATTCTTGCTGAATATTTCCAGGAACTTGTGTATATTCCTAATGAGTACATTAATTGGTGATTTAATCCAATCAATCAAGTTGCGGAGCCGCATACATAATTGTAGTGATGACGGCGGATTTTCGCGTCACAATGCACCTGCCCGAGATGCTTCCGTCGCCATAGTTTTTATTGCCCCGCTTCTAGCCAAACTGGATCCAGATCCACGCCTGTTGTGCATAAATTACCACCTTGAGGCAACGGGAATTTAATTATTACAAATTTTGCATTTGTATCAACAAATTTCGCGGAGCCGACAAGTGGGAATAAATTTGATATTCCCACCTACTTCTACTTCGCCGGCGAAGCAGCGCTCTCGGACGTGATGTCAATGCAAATTTATCCGAACGAGCAATCGGGCGTGGGTGTGGGAAATCGTGAGCCGTTTATAAGACCGCCGCTCGTACAATCCATTCATTGCCAGTGATTGATTCATGGCTTCATAATATTCAGTGGTCCATGCAGGTTCCATCTGTAACCGCATTTGAGCTCCGCGCGATTCTAACAAGGAGCGATTTGCATGCGGCGAACGCGCCAAACCGCCGAATCACCACAATAAATCATCCTGATTGCACGGCCTACTTGAGGCGAAATTGATTTGTAAGAGTGCATGTCTCACATAAATATTAACGCGTTCGGGATCAGGTATTGAACATCACCTGGACCTGCAGGCTATGCAGTAGCTGTCAGTTGCAGCGCACTCTACCTGGTCGTCTGGGCTGCCGTCGAAACATCTTGTGCTGCGCAGCCCGAGGACAAATTCGTGAAGTCGGTGAGTAAATTGAATTTACAGCAAGCAATTAAGACTGCAAAATCGGGTAATAAGTTGCAAAGTAGATTTCTCACTCTTGGCCATCAATCGCTGGGCAGTTTTGAAAGGCACTTCGCACCTCTGTAAATTAAGACAAATAGTTACGCCATTATTGCGCCAAGTCTGTTTGTTCTTATTTGAGCAATTTGACTCGGTTGGACTGGAAGTAGCAGGTGATACTAAAATGGAAAATTTGACAGGTGACCAAAAAGAAGACAAGACTGCGTGTGTTAAACTTTACGCCACAGGCAGCATCTACCTGGTTTCCATAAATACATCTCTTCACCTCTAGTTCTCCCTTCAACCACCAGCTTAGAAAGAATAGACGTACCGCCGTACCGTTTCGCCAGAATATTATCTTAAGGATGGATCCACATGTCTCGGGTCGGAAAAATTGGAAAACAATTTATTGCCCAAATCGTTAGTAAAATTTGTTAAGAATATGATTTTTATACCTATACGCTAAGGAAATACTCGAGATCTTGCTATTTAAGGTAACTTAGCTTTTGCTCCGCCTCTTTTTGCTCAGTAGGTTCAAAGAAGTCTCGAACAGTTCTTACACCCTACGTGTGAATTTGGTTATCATCACAGCTCGCAGCTCTTCAACTTTAACTGTCTCTGCTTCAGGTAAGCAAGCTGTAACTTCTTTGATCACACAATAAAGCGCTGCCTAACCTTTGAAGAAAAATACTGTTCGACCGAAGGAAAGCATTCTATATCCAGTAACGAAAGAGTCAGTCTTCTGCAGCCGTTTCACTACAGAGTATCATCGGAAGAACTGTCGTCGTCAGCTGCTACTATAAACCCGTTCTCAGTTGCCGCCAGTACTGAAAGTTGCTACATCGAGGGTAACTCACATTCACCTCAAGAATGTCGACTGCGTAGTGGTATGATCCTTCCCGTGATGATCTCACTAGCCTTTGCTAAAAAAATTGACGCAATGCAGGGAAGCAACCATAACGAAATATGATGTGAACCCACAGCTGGACGATTTTTTTAGGACCGCACCTTAATGGCTGTTGGGTGCATATAGGCTCGCCTTTTCCTTTACGTCAGGGTTCAAGCTTGGGATTCCATCGAAGAATCTAATTCTCGCTTTAACGTACCTACGGATGGATCAAAAATGGAGGAGAATGTCAGGGCAGGTATCCTCTGCGAGGACCTAGAGGTGCGGATGGCGTTACATCTCGGGGAGTATACCACGGTCTTCCAGGTGGAGGTCAAAGTCTTAATGAAACGCTTTGTGATATCTAAGTTTGTACGATACTGCAAACATATTCTAAACGAACTGTCCGTGAACAATAGCCTAAATAGTGGCATATATGAAAAGGCGGACGATTTGGCGCGAGAGGAAGTTGCCTTTGATTTCCTATCCCCTCCAACAGGAATACTTGGGCACCAACTGTGGTTTAAGCGATCCCGACTGTAGAGGATGCAAGGAGGAGTCGGAGACAGTGACATACTTTCTGTGCCACTGCCCATCACTCTCAGCGAAAAGACTCAGACGCCTGGGACACCACTTCCTGGACGAACTGCATCATATTTAATACTTAATACGCGCGGGTGGATAAACAATGGGTCTAGAATTGGCCTGAGTTCAAGGGACTCTCGTGGCCCCACACCCTCTTCAGAAAAAAAGATTGTTGGTTTCAATTCTGACAGGACATAGTTTCCTAAAAGTACATCAACACAGGATCGGTCGCTTTAGAAATGCTGACTGTAGGGGATGCGGGGATGAAACAAAGGCTCTGACTCATTTTCTGCGCCACTGTTCATCGTTCTCTGCGTAAAGATTCAGACACCTGAGATGTCACTTCTTTGACGAACTGCATAAGACAGGCGAAAGGGAGTGGGAGCGTATTCTAGCTTTCACAAAGTTGATCGGGTTGCTGAGCTACTGACAGATTCTGTCCTGTATACTCAATATCTTCGGGTGGAGGAACAATGGGCCTGGTAGTGGCCTAAGTTCAAGAGACCCTAGTGGTCTCACGCCTTTCTTAAAAAAAACTGTTGTATGACGCAATACAGCATGCTGGTAAACAAAGCCTTCATACCGAATAAAAATAATCATCATGACTAGAGAAGCACGCTTCATGCTGTTCGTCTTTGGTGAGTTATTTGTCATCTTCGAAAACCTTATTCCAGCGATCAGCACTAGCAGGTGACATGCACTCTTCACCAAATCCTTTCTAAAGCACATTAAAAATTCTGTGGTTATTTTTAGTTGATAGTAAAATTAGGTCGCGTATTGTTGGGTTAAATTCTTTTTCACCATTCCAGAAGAGGGCAAAATAACCGCAGCCCAGTACTGTCCGCCAATATGGACAAAATTTCAGCCACGTGCCAATCGGGTCCACTACTGACGTATCAAAACACCCTGCTAGATAAAATTAGTCTCATTACCCTTTGATACGCCTCCGTAACCTTTTCTTTAGATCTTTGAAATCTTGGTTGACATATTTTCGACATATCGATTAAACACCTAAGTGGACGCCTAATCATTTTGTCACAAAACCTCCTTTCATCCCAGCGACAAAGGCATCATCCCGAAATAGTGGAACACATGTTATTGCGCAACCTACGCAAAATTTCAACATGCAGCAGATGCACTTGATGCTGAGTTGCTGTTAACGTAGGAACAAGTTCTGAGGAGTCTCAAGAAGTACTTCAGCCCATCGCTGCGGCACACAATTGAATTATATTTGCTCGCATCTACCTTTGTGTATCTTTTCATGTCCGACATAGTTCCCGGTTGTAGTTAGCTCGCAAAAGGCTCTAACTACGGTTGAAAACAGCTTCTCAACTCGCGCAGATCTTAAGTAGGCTTTTACTTAGGTACCGCACTGTCCCTATGTATCTTCGGTGCTAGTCTTGGCTGATGTGATTCAGTTGCATCTCCACTCCTCCGTACGTGCTTACGTACACAGGAGTACGTGTGCAATTTCTGTGGCTGGGAAATGTGTACAATTGCATCGTCCATAGCTCTCCTCTTGTTATAAATTCATATCGATATGACATTTACATGCACTTTAGCGGCGGCTAACTACACTTGGTTTGTACACCGGGCATGAATAATAGAAACTGATTCTAGCCCGATAGCGTTGTTCTTCATGTAATGTTGCGCTTTCATGGCCTGTTGACTTTATTGCTGATTTATAACGGGGAACTGAGTTCTCTTACCTGGATAAGCTTCAAGATGTAAAACGATCTGGAGATTCAGCATGGGGATCAATACATGATATATATCGCTGCAACTATTAGGGGGAAAGCAGTATAGCGTGCATACAATTTCGTATGTTTGATTTCAGTACTCATATATCATAATCATGAAAATGGGGTGAGATGATATAGACAAAAAAGTAATTTATGAAATTTACCTTCAGGCTATTTTTTGTTTATGGTTCTCTGCAGCATGGGGTATTTCAAAAAAAATCTTCGTAGAATATTGCAAATTTAAAAAAGGTATTTTATATCCGTGTGCTTTTCTAAATGTTTTAAAACCTCGTGAATGCATATCAAGGAACAAGAAAAAACTACAATTGGTTTAAATCAATTATGTAATACCATAGATGCAGGAAAGGAAAGAAATTAAAGAGTAAGAAGTGAATTGTCAGCCGCTACATATTGTTATACCGGGTATTCACTTTAAAACCAAGGAGCTCTATTATCTTGGTATTTAGACATATTTGAGAAAATCAGCGAGACACGTCAACAATATTGTTGAAGAAGAAGAATGTTTCCGTAAAAAGGAATGGCTCCTTTTCAACCCCCAGCCCCTAGAGTCATTTACCTTAAAAATCTTAAATGGGATAGAGGGTGAGTGATTCATCGTTTGAAAGATCTTTTCATTCTCTACATTATGCCGCCGTTTGATTGAAGGTATCCTATCATCTGTTCTATCAATTTACCCTTGTTTTACCCAGTTTCGCCCATCCGCATTGGATGAGTTACTTTTGCTTAGTACCAAGATACAACCTCTTTACAATATTTAATCAAATATTTATGTCAGTATCATTCATATACAATCTGCCCATATCAATTAACCTTCACAACATTTAACCCGCTCGTTATAAAGTTTTGTCCAACCCTCAAATGTAGACATTAGCTGTGTTTTTTGCACAAGATCTCAAGATCCAGATCTCACTTAGGCACGTAACACGTAATTTAAACACAACACAAGATTCCGATCTGGAAATTAGTACTTACTCTCACATATAGATCTAGTCTTAAATGTTAGTACATACTACTTGTTATCAAACTCAAAGAGTGGTCTTTTCAAGTGCAATTTATTATTTTATTAACAAGGTAAGAATAAAAACTACTAAAAAAGTCATTTATGTAATTTTTCGGGGATTTTGAAAAGTGCCATAAAGATGCTTTACCTAAATACCAGGGGCAGTAACTGTCATAATTAATACAAAAAGAAGCTACATTTTAATTTATAAAATATTTTTTCGTCCAAAACTGAATTATCTGATGACTTTTATATTTTCTGATCAAGAATGAAAGTTACGAAATGATTTTTTTTGCCTGCACTCTTAAGAAAACGAAGTTCGCCGAACTCAGAAACGGAGTCCAATAGAGTCCATACCTTTTCGGGATTTACTTTATTATCTGGGAAATAGTTAGCTTTTTTCATCCTAAACGAAGTTATAGTAGAATTCCTAGTTTGAGTTAAAGCAGCTCTTTCTGAGCACTTGGAATTAACATCGAAAAAGATTTTAGTTTAAACACATTTTGTTGTTTCATATTAACACCACATAGAGTTTTATTTGTACACAAAAAAGAGTTTGATTTAGTGTACATTTCAATGTTACATTTATACATCAAAAAGAGTTTTATCTATTGTACATTTCTGTATTACATTTATAGACAAGGATTTATATTCATTACATTTTCCGATATTACGTTTATACATAATAAAAACCGGCCAAGTGCGCGTCAGACTCACACACGAAGGGTTCCGTACCAGTGTACAAGGTTTAACACTATGTACTTTTTAAATACTTTCGTAAAAGAAACAAGAGAGGCGCTATAACAATATGTAAAGATTTGTAAAGTAAAGTAGTCTGAAGTAGGTATATTTTGTTAATTATAGTAGTAGTTTTCATTCTGAATTTCAGTGGAGGTATGGTTAAAAGAAGTGGAAGGATTACAAGGATACCTTTCCAAACGAATTAAAAAAAATTCCAAAACCGAGATCTGAGGGTGAAAAT
>QYTT01083878.1:0-12162 GCA_006980735.1 Dasypogon diadema
TTTTATTATTTTTCACTGATATCGAACCAAAACTGCAGAGAAGTTAGTATCGTTGATGATTTTCATGAGATGTAGGATTATGTTTAAGCAAACGTTTGCGCACAAAAATATTCATGATGCACAGCAAAAACTATATTTCTATTAACAGAAAAAAAAATCGTTTAATAGAGGTCCGTCTGTCTGTCTGTCTGTTCGCCTGTCTGTCTGCCTATCCATTATCTCGAGAACTCTTTCAGCTAGGAACTTGAAATTTGGTAGACAGATATCCTATTATAGTTGAATTGAAAGGTAAAACTTGAAAATAGGCCAATTTGGGCAACTCCTTCTCTCATAACTGTACGTTAAAATGATTACTTTTAGTAATATTGTATTAAATAATTTCATGGAACAGGAAAGTTTTTGTTTTAGATTATAGAGAAACCAATATTATATGAAAATACTGTTGGCTTAATAAGGGAATTCTGTAATGAGTTTGCCTATTTACGAAGTTGATTTTAATAATTTAATAAAGTAATTATCAAAGGGTTCTCGAATTATCGTATGAGCAAACAGATTAACAGGTATCAAATGGATATGCTTACAAATAAAAAGGAAGCAGACTTTGGAATATCTTGGAATTTTTGAGAGTTATTAAGGACAAAATATTGGTTAGGTACACCTCTTTTGTCGTACAACTTTTGTCTCAAACATTTCATTCGAAAATGCATAATTACTGAGTACTAAGGCCAAATAATCTCTGACCTTGAAGTGACCACTATATATCACTTTGGCTTACAACACGTAATACATACTCAAACGTAAAATTTTACGCTCTCCCCACTTCCGGTGTCAAAAATGGGGTATTACATTAAAGAATTGAAGTTTACCTCCAAGAAGGTGACCATTAAATTTGTCCCTGGCCAAGCTCAAGTGCCAAATGCCCTCTAACTCTTGTCCAAAACAATTTTTTCCAAAACCTTAAACTTTTGGAATACCACCGCCCCTTTTCGTTCTGTGTACTTTGTACATATTAAGTACACATATCTGAAAAAAACATACATGTCACGTTTGTTTTGAAAGTGGCCTAAGTTCACTTTTACAATCATACGAAAAATACACTTTAGAAGACTAAAATTACACTTGCATTTCGATTTTTACTAAAATTGAAAAAAGTGACTTAGGCCACTTTCAAAATAAACGGCTCATATATTGTAAATAAAAAGCGATTCTTTATTTGATATAGCTGGAGGTTTCATACGGCAACCCTATGAAGGAATTGTCCGAAATGACTCATTTTCGAATTTGATTTTTAAATTTCGATAACACGTGCACAGACCGGCAGAGGACAGACAGACGGACATATATTAAACGATTTATTTTTTCTCCCATTAATGGCAATATAGTTTATTTCGATTTATCACGAATATTCTTATGCGTTACAAACGTTAAAATATTAATCTAAAGAAGTCTTAATTTTCATAGTGAAAATATAAGGTTTTATCTAAACGGTAAGAAGTATAAATGGGATTCAGTCATTCAAGTAAAAACTTTTAACTAAAAACTTTTTTTGAGCATCACATTCCATCAATAATAATTAATGAAGTAATCTGGAATGTAAGAAATAAAAACTGAAAAGACAAGATCTTTAAAGAATTTTTTACCTCAGTTTGGTGTGTAATTCAGTTTAACTTTTAACCCAGTTTCTAGAGACAATAGATTTTGTTCTTATGTAATGCAAGGGAAGCTTAAGCAACGAGTTCAAAATTTTTATAACGTTATTTTTAGTCACACAATGAAATAATGTGAAGATTTAAAAGCTCAGCTTTTGGGACTCATTATTTACATCTACCAAAGAATTATTGCCCTTTGTTACACTTCTACTGCTCTGTTGTAACTTTCGAAATTTTTAATTTTAGATAGATTGTGAAAATTCACACCGAGATACAAAAAAATATACGTAATTAAAACGAAAGGTTTAAATCCTGTCAAACAAAAATGTTATATCTTCAGAAAAGTAAGATAAAATGGGAAAATTAATAACGCCCTCTGATCAACTCTTACATATCGCTTTTTATCTACAAGTCTAACGTTATCGAAAGTAATGACGCCGGTAAATTTTACCAACTAGGCGACACTACCAAATCCATGGATACAATTAGCCACCCTTTTTTTATAACACTTCCCATTTTTACCTTAATATAATAAAGTTATTCATTGGAACCCCGGAAAGTATAAAATTTTCAAAGAAGACGAGGGACCTGTTGTGGCTCGAGGGGAAACTTAATTACGATATCGATGAAAGGAAGACTCGTTGATGTACTTTAATTCGTTTCGGCACGTGCCCTATATTTGTGCTCGCTTTCGAGATTAATGTGTGCATTAGTAAATTTTACGTTCCCCTTTTGCTTCAGGATTTGATATGGGGTTGACAGAGGCACCTGCTAGGGGTGAGATTAAATAATCAGATAAAAGGAGTATAAAAAGAAGAGACAAAACTCGCCGTGTTCCATTGTCTAGTTTAGATGCATTCAGTGATTGATGACTTTGAAAAGAACCATGACGTTGAAACAATGATTTATTTGCGTTACATTGGTTTATGGATGCGTTACAATTTTCAGATATTCTTACACTGCATACATTAAGGTTTAAATTCAATTTCGATTTCGATGACTCTACATCCTTTCGGTCTATATAACGAAATATTCATTATAAAGTATTCTTTGACGCTTAGGCAATACCAAACTTCTGTACTGATGCCTTATTACAATTTTTTGAAAATTCAGTTATAAGTTGAATAAATTGTACTGGAAAATTCGGATTTTTATATTTCTTCCGAAGACCTCCAGTCTTACGTCTGTTGATGTATTAAAAGATAACAAAGATCTCTAATAAGCAAAAAAAGAGTCAGGCTCTATGTTGATAACAAGAAAAGTTATACACTACAAGGCAAGGGTATCACCTCAGCAGTGCTTGTACTGAATTTTTCAATATAACTCAATAATGGTACATTATCGACCCTCTGTCTGGAATCTTCTTTTGCTAGTCTGAGTGCCACCTATCGCCATATATCGCAAATGTAATGTTCGTGTGCAAATGTAAGCTAAAAGGCTCATGGCGCATGTATAACCTTTGCAGATTTTTAAGTATAGTATATAAGTATATAAGATTTTTAAGGATTGGAAATGTTTGAAACCTCCAAATTGATGTAAACTTTAAATGAAGGTTAGTGGAAAAATAATTGATGCAGAGATTTTAAATTTTATACACATTTTATTTGCACTATAGACATTTAAAAATATAAAATATAAAAAAGTCCTTCTTTTCATTCATTAATATGCACTGTCTAAAAGAAGTGTATACATTTACATATGTATTTTTTGTTTATAGAAATCGTTTAAAGAATAAAATATGATTTCTTGCAGGTCCAATTTATTGTGTTAGTATACACCTAAATTTTAAATTAAGCCATTAATCCATTTGCGAGTTTTTGTGCACGTTACAACTAGATTCACCGATGGCTGAGCAAACGGAGGCGCATGTCTGGAGATTTTCTCCTCTGTGGGCGCGGGTTCAAATCCTGTACAGAGCGCGACGATTTAACTGGGTACCTGTGATTGAGGTAATTTTGCTAACGCGTAATGTACTTACAAATCCACTGGGATGTTGTCCAGTAAAAATTGCCAAAAATTCTGGCTTACTTGCAACTTTCATCAGATTAAAATTTCCCAATCTCCTCTTCTCCATCGCTCTCGTAAAATTTCCTGTATCTAGCCGAGCCAAGTATCGAGTTTGCCAGATAGCAGGAAATTTTGGGAATGAGATGGAAATAATTTCCAAGAAGGAGCCCTAGCTGCCTCTAGCCCGACCCATTTTAGAACCTAAGGTCCACTTCTCGACACACCTCAGGTCCACTCTCGACTCACCTCGAGAGTGAAACGACTCCTGAGTTTCGAGGCAGTTAGCTAGCTATCGATAATTTACCGCATTTCTCAAGAGACCTGGAGAAGTTTCATCGACGAGGGTAATCTCGAGGTCCTCATACGAAAAGAACAATGAAACAACCAAAAGAATGAAGAAACGCAGAATGCCCAAAAATCAAGGTTACCGAAGGGGTTTGAGAAAAGATAGGGTTGTGAAGGGTAAAATGTAAAGCAAAAGGTGTATTAACCGCTTATCAAGCTTGCCAGATAGCAGGACATTTTGTAAGGGCAATGGAAGTAATACAGAAAAATATAACATAAAGACTCATATAACATAAACAAATAAGGTTTTTCTTTTGATTAGGTCCTTGTGAGTGACGTTTGACTCGGAAGCGTTTTTACGAAGGAGGTTATGAGTGTTAGAGTGTTTAGCGGTCCTGCTTTTTGTACATGATGCTATTCGGAATACAGACCATGAATATACAGCCTGCTTAATAAGAACTTCTATTATTTACATGAAATCTCGAAGAGAACATAGAAATCAAGAATACTCTCTACAAATCTCTTTTATCAGAAAGTTGTGTGGATGGAAAAGCGGCAACAGTGAGCCGTCGAAAATCTAAGTTATAACTGTAGTAACGTAGTGTTCATCAACAAGTCATCGCTTTGGGTATTTGAAAGCCCTCAGGGCCTTAGCGTGCCTGGTCAGTAAAACGGTAGAGGTTTGTAGTTCGAACCGTAAAACATCCGTTAAACTTCCTGTTTGGGGGCGCTTTAATATTCATGGATTTGATCATTTGGTCATATTCACTGGAACTCTGAATGCGACTAAAATTTTCAATATTTAAAAGAAGGGTTTGTTGAAATCAGCTGAATATTGTTTTGAAAAGTAGGACTGATTGTGACAACTGCAAAAAGACAGTGATGACAGAAGTACTCTCTGTTGGATCAGAAATAGAAATCAGAAAAATATCATCAATCTGATGGAGTGGCCTTCACATAGCCCAATGCCCATCCAACAGAAAATGTGTGGGGCTTAATGATTTTATATGCTATTAAATATACTGTGCGTTAGATATTGAAATAAATTATCCAAAATAAAGGACAATGGTAGGATTCATTCTTAAATTATGATTTATAAAATGAAATATAAAAATTTATTTTTCTATCATTTATAACACTCCTCTATCTTTGGCCATTCGCTGGCTTCCATGAGCAGTAAAGGTGTACCATCCTAGACTATAAAATTCTGACAACAATTCCAGATTTGGCCGATGTTACAAAAAACAATAATTTTAATTTATTGTAAGGTTCATAAAAGCAAATGGATAAATTTTCTCACATTTGTCATATTACTAAAGTAATGATATTCTTAAAAGCATATCTATGAGCGAAATGCCAAAATTTTATGAGTTTATAATACTTCCTCCTTAGTTTTACAGCTCAGAGAATGTAAATATTCTTTCAGAATTGGACTACTGCGAGAAAATAAGAAGTATTGATGATAATTTCTTAAATAATTCAGTAATGTACTCTTCCCAATTAAATATTAGTATTTTGAGCAATATCTTAGGAGATTAGGAACAGTTTTTCATCTCCAGTAATTTACTCTCTATATTTTGTTTGGGATTTGTATACACTATCTACTTCGTTACAGATATTCCAGATTTCATATATTATTATATGTAAGCTGCCACGCACTGCATTACTGTCACGTACATTCATACATTTCACACAAATCTTAATTGTAAGATTCAAAACTAAATCCATGAAAAACTATTATAAATTTCTTAAAAACTCATAATTTTACAGCCTCCACAAGCTCTTCTTCTTAGATAAATATCCTCTCAATTATTATTTCTAAGTAGAATTTAATTCAATGGCTTCCCCTCACAAAAGAAGAAAATTCGAGTAAGCATGAAAACATGCTGATAATTCTTAATTCAATAGGAAGTCCTGAATATATATATCGAGAAAGGTATAAAATCCCCATAGAGCTTGATCTAATCACTAAATCTCTCCTTAGTTCTTTTATCACAATCGACAATTCCCTTCCATGCCTACCCTGCTGAGTTTAATGGATCTAAAGAAGGTATTAACGCTCGATTCCAGCCCCTCTCATTGTAACCAGAGATTTTCTTGCAGGAGCTGATATCTTATGGTGTTTGAGTTTTTTTTGATGTTTTTCATTAGGCATTTAATTTTCTTTTTTATATTGCTTTTTGTAGACATCCTATTAGCATTTCATCTTTGAAATGATAGAACCTTAAGAGTTTTTTCCAAAAATCTGCTACCTACCCATAAGCAATTCAAATATTTTATTTCTTCATCATACTTTAAAATTTAAGCCTAAATTTTTTTTTATTGTAGCGCTCTTCAGATTCTTCAGAAAATGTCTTGGCACGAAAGATTGTTAAATTAGTTGTAGATGTGCTGGATTTGGAATATGTATTGGCGTATTTACAATTCATTTTTAGCTGATTTCAATGGAGACATTCATGATAGTTCAATATTTCTGACGAAATTTCCTGTCCCTTGTCATCAATATTTTTTTTTGGTATATCGATTAAATATAATTTTTTTTCTTGTGAAATTTTAATTTTATATCGTCAAATTAGATTATAATATTTCAATTGCATCAGTATCATTCGGTGAATTTAGCAAACTAATATACTCTGCCAGAAGTGTAAAACTGTTACGAAGTTATTATTATACCTCCAAATAAGATTCTAACAGCAGATAGTATGTATGCAAGTATATATTATTGAATAACCCCGTTCTACCAGGACAATTTACTGACAAACTTAAAATAAATACATTGAAAATTGACCATCACTTGAAATATACATTCCTCGGTCCTATTAAATATTTCAGAAAAATGTTTACCCTAAAATAACTCAAATGTTAATTCAAGAGGTAATTAATACAAAACAAATGTTAATAAGTGTAATACATAGTGGCCACAAAATCATTTTTAAGTGGTTTTGTGTTATTTTCACCTAAGAAACACTTCTCAGTAGGAAATCGAGCCAATACAATAATGAATAATTTCATCGAAGAGTAATAGAAGTCGCCAGCATCAATAAACAAAAATTGAATTCTTCAAGCTTACTTCTCTACTTACATTTTCTTCAAAGAATCAATGAATGAATAATGTACCAAAGAGTAATTCATGACCTCCCATGACATTCCTATGTCAAAATTAATTGGTGTTGGGGAAACACAATTGTCCTAAAAACTGGTTTATTTTCTCTTTAAATTATATACAACAAGTTATTTCGGAATGTTTTTAATATAGTGTTCAATACCCGCCATTTTAAATTATTAGATAATATGTTAAAGCTAGTTTTTCTACGTAATCTTAACTGAGATTGTTCCATATATTTTTAAGAACATTTTTAAATTTTATTTAAGCCAAACTTTTTCTATTGGGTTGGCATCTGGAAATTGAGATGACTAATCCAATGTTTTAATACCTGTAACGGAAAAGCTATTTAAATCCTAAATGAAATTATTAAATTTATATTTACATTAACTGAAATTGTACCCAATAACAAATAAAGATATCCCAAGTTACCACTGTAAATAAATACCACAAATAACTGCGTTAGTAAATGAATTAGATAGTAGTGGTAATTAGTCTAAGTTCGGCAGTTTAAGCATGCGAACATGTAACATGTAATAAGTTAAAGTCGAACACCTCGTTTTATTCCGTCTTCTACCAAACCAAAAAGCGGCTACAAATGGTGACCTCGTGTTTTTAATTCATTTTTCACGTTAGTGAAACACAAAATCAAAAATGAGGAAAAATTAACAAAAGCTCATAACTTTCATGACGCGCATCTAAAACTGCACGTGAAAACATCGTGAAGTGAACTTTCGAAAAAACTTTTGCGCCTATTAAAATAAAATAATTTGATGCCTAACAAAATCCAAATTTTAAAGACCCTTTCCCCATGAATATTTTTGTAAAATTGTATAGACACGCAGAGTGACACATGGTCGAGCTCAAAGCGAAAATCTGAATCGTCTTCAATCATTAGCAACTATATAAAAAATATATCCACAATGGAAACTTGGAAATAACAAAAGTGCATCAGTAAAACATCGTCAAAGACGGATGACTCGTCCCTTTGCTATATTTTGTCTCCATAGAACGGAATGAAACTTTTATCGGTGTTTAGCCCCTATAAATTATCGTTGAAATTTTGATAATTTACGTAAGATTTTAAGTGTATCCAGTTTTGGTCATTTTTAGACTAGTTTCCGTCTCTAACTCAAAACAGACGGATGGCTATAAAACCATTTCTTTTTCTTCCCGATTAATGGCCATGTAGTAAGCCTCTGCATCAGGAATATTTTTAAACATTAAAAACGTCTGTTTAAATTTACAACATCCGATATCTAGGCTATTAAAAGGAATATGGACAAAGGTCGTTAAGGTCCTCCATTTTAGCAGGGTACAGAAAAGCTCATTCAGAAAAACAAAAGAATATTAAATAAAATAAAACCACTTACGCTCACGAGGACGAGCTGGGATCACGTACCTGCACAGTTGAATGTACATTTATTGCATTGTCAGTTATAAAAATTAATGATAAAAAAACCGGAAAAGTGCGAGTTGAACTCTCGTAGAGAGGGTTCCGTATGATGAATATGGTCCATGTTTTTTTTAAATCTGACCCAAATTTCTTTTTGGTAACTAAAATAATTTATCCCAAACAAACTTAAAATTGTAGTTGAAAATATGTTCTCCCTTACATTCCAACTGCAAATGTATGTTTGTACGCAGAATATTGAGAGATTTATTTTAAGATCATAGACTTCTACTAGATTTTCCTGTAATATATAAGTAAAGAACAATTTCCAGTATTTTTTTCAAAAATTTTCAGTATTTTTTTCAAAATTTAGTTACGGTGTTGGTCAATTTTCATTGACCCCCATATTCAAAATTCATTTATTTACGTTACACGTCCGTGATTGAGTCACAGAAATTCATATGTATACCAAATTTCAACATAATTGGTCCAGTAGATTAGGAGCAAATTGGCTGTGATAGACGGGGGCAGACACACGAGTGATCCTATAAGGGTTCGTTTTTTCATTTGGACGTACGAAACCCTAAAAACAACAAAACAAGAAATTTGTTATTTAGAAATTTCTGTCAATACTAATATCTCGAGAACTGGATAATATATCAACACATATCGTCGGCTTAGAGTGTAAACCTGCTAAATCTATTTCTTATGTGACTATGACATATCTATACCGTTCGAAAGAGAAAGAGATGACGCATCGCCTAAGAAAAATAGTTTCGTTCAATTACGTCGATAAGCTATCGAAAACGTGTGATTAGTAAAAGCGCTAAATCCATACCGTTATAAATCTCGCTGCTAAGTCCGACGCAACTGTCAGTTTGTATAGTATTTTTGACAGCTGCAAGTAGTTTTGTTAAAAAGAAAATAATAGACACATTAAAAAAAGAAGACAAGTACGTGTCGGGCCACGCGCATTGTAGGGTTCCGTAGTTGCCCGTCACAATATGCAGATTTAGAAGGGGGCTTTTTGTTTGATACTATGAAAATATTAATTGAGTTCACAGTTTAACGCCTAATAACATCTACAGGGGCCAGTATATTGAATTTTAAGTTTTTCAAACGATACTCAACTCAAATCAACTAATCGAATGGAAAACTTCGACTCCCCCCGCGTGCAGGCCCCGTATCGACAAGCGTCGCCCAATCCAATGCGTTATTCGAGTGTAAACATTGTTATTAATTTAGGAATTATCATTATTAAGGATGTTATGATTTTATTTTTCCATAATTTTACATGATTCATAAACTTGTATTTATTACCTGTTTTACACAACTAACAACTTCGTCTAAGTAATTTTTAATGGAATTTGTACGAAATTTTCCTTTTCACTAATTGATCGACTATTACTCGTTAACTTGTAAAACCTATTTATCTGTGCTAGTTTTCCTTTTAACTTCGCTATATATACTACTGCCGTGAATTTTTTCACATATCCAAAAATACCCGTTTAGTGTGCAGGGGGGATACTTGACTCTAATAAAAATTAGCACTTTAAAGCTTAATATTTCGCAAACGGTTCCCCGAGTCGAAAAATGGTTTTCACACACCCGCAATATCTTTGACCGACCTATCCAACGACACCCCACACCATGGGATAGAAGAGAAAAAAAATGCATCCCCACTTTACGTGTAGGGGAGGTATCAAAAAAAAATTTTTTTTCAAGATTTTATTTTACCACTTTATCGGCGTGATTAATATGTATACCCATGCCAAATTACAGCTTTCTAGTATTAAGAGTCTCTGAGCTAAGCGGCGGACAGATGGACGGGCATGCCGAAACTATAAGGGTTCCTTGTTGACTACAGAACCCTAAAAACGTACTCCTATTTATTTATTTTATTTTTTTTGTTTCCAGAGTCAAGAAACTCACACTTAATTGCTTAAATAAAAGACTGAAGTTATTGGTTTTGATAATTGTTTAAAACATTTTTAATGTTTGACATGTTGTAAAGAACATATAAAGTAACAAAAACGCTGTAATACATTATACCAAAGTATTTTTGATTCTATTTTTGATTTTCTCAAAAATCCTGCTAAGTCCCTTATCACGTACTTCATTTATTTGCAAAAACCTGCTGTCACAAAAACGCTTATAAAAGTGTATCTGCTGACTTCTATTGCTTTTTTTATAGCTTGTAATAGGAAATATTATACCAACTTTATTTTAGGTTTTTTTCTCGTGCAACAAGTACCTGTTTTGTGAAGTTTTTTGTTTGCCCTGTAAAATTTAGTAATATTGAGTTAGCAGCTTTACACTCTAAGCCGACGATATCTGATTTCATATGAAAGTACGATATGACTTTACACGATATTGCAATAAAATGGAGCAGTTGCAGGGCAAGGAGTGTTTTTAGAAAATTCCGTTGAAGGGTGGAAGGGCTGATATCTCGGAAACTAGAAAAGATATCGGTATGTGTTTGGTCTCAAATGAAAGGGAGATGCATTCCCTATGCGGTAGTACAACAAAATGTAGTAGTTGCAGAACGAGAAATGTTCAAACACGCAATTGAAAGTTAAAAGTAATAATGTGAACAGAAATGTCTGCATCCCTTTTTTAACAAATACTTACATGTTTTACTTCATTTAGGGTCGAGAGTCGAGACATGACTGTGCTCATGAGCGGTCGTTCGTGAGTGCTCATTTAGTGAGCAATAAAAACGTACTAACTCATGAACGTGAGCATGCAAAAAAATTTGCTCATGAGTGAGCAAAGTGGTTTCAAGTGAACAAATTTTTGCGCTTGCTCGTGAGCTCAGTAGTTCCGAAATTCAGAAGCTGACTCTCTAACATCATTCGATGCAACTTCACCTCCTTCCAAAACAGCTGAAGTTGACTACAATAGTCAACTATTTTGGCACCTGTTCTTAAGCACATTCTAATGTCGAGTTCGACTGAAGAAAGTGTTCGACACAGTTCCAACCTAACTGCTGTCAAAAGGCGGAAATTCGTTCGATTGATCATTTGGGTCGGAACTCGTTCCTAACGAGTTCCAACTCTAAAATTGTCAGGTTCCAACTTTTTAGTTTCTCGGGTTGCACGCACCCAAAAAAGGTAGATATCAATGTCAGTTTGTTTTGCTGTGATTTTTGGGTTTTTTTGGCGCAGTGTATCCAATAAATAATAAAAATGGAAGAAATAATAGAATATTTTATGGAATCTTCTTCAAGTAATGAAACTTCGATTGTTTTTTTAGCAATCCACGTTTTTAGCCAACAAAACTTTCTCAAAGAATAAAACATAATATAAACGTGATCAGCTGATTGTCAAATAATTTACAATAATTTACACACACAACTGGCTTTGGATTTTGTTTCGTTCGATTGAAAGAACCTCTGACTCCAGTTCCGACCTAGGTTTCTCAATCGAACTCGACATAAGAGAGCTATATTTACACTTTATTTAGTATGTTTCCATGCAAGGTTGAACCCGAGTTGAACTCGAGTTAGCGGTCATGGAAACTCGAGTTGAGTTGAGTTTCGTTAAATCCAAGTAAACTCCACGAAAAAGGTCGGGTTGAGTTGAGTTTAGCTACAAATGTCATTTTTGTTTATTTCGTGTTTTGCATTTTATTAATTTGAATAGTTTGGGAGAAAAATATATTAAAATTAATTTGCGGAAAAAAGCATAGGAGAAAGGACATTTTTAAAATTGTGAGAACTGAAT
>QYTT01083879.1:0-18632 GCA_006980735.1 Dasypogon diadema
GTGGAAACTTATTATTTGCTTTCAAAAGCAGATTAACTTAGGTCTTATCATTTAATTAAGTATTTCCGTTGCAATCGGATCGCTATCTTATCTATTGAAATTTTGTACGAATATTACCTACTACAATTTTGAATATGACACCAGGATAGATATTGTGGAAAATTTCAATAATATTGGTATAAAATATTGAATCCAAGCTCACAGATCAAATAGGAAATAATGCGAAGATATAACCATGTAAATTACTTGGAACTGATAATCGACAACAACGCCCATATCACTAACATCGCATCAATAATTGAGGTGTGTAACCTGAAAATGCTGATGATAATGCCAATAATTTGAAGTATGTAGTAATAAAAGAGAGAAATATATTTTATTTTCACTCTAATTTTTAATTCATTTAACCATTTTTTAGAACAAAAAGATTTAATGGAATACATTGCAACGCCTTAGAAACAGAAATAAATTCCTTTGCAACGAAAAGTGGAAAAAATATAGCTTAAAAAAGCTGTAAGTGCCATTTGTTGATCATTAAAGTGTGGTAAATACGCACAAACATTGTTTAATATCTAGAATTTATAAGTAAAAGTTTATATTTTTCATTCAAGTAGCCGGTCATGGCTAGTAAGTCCTTTTCCTTCTCAGAACTTGTTTTATTCATTTTACAAGATTCTTTATTTATATTAACTTCCGAAGTATTAATATAGCATTCTCTGACACATCATTGTAAAAACCTTTTATTTTGGCCTGCGCAATTATCGCACCATACTTTTAATTTACTTTTCCGAAGTTGGATTCAGGTTAGAACTGTTAGGAAGCAGGATATTTGATTTCCTCCTCTTACAGGTATCTCTTCGTGCTGCATACACATGAAGCTAACTGAATGAGTTAAAGTTGGTAGAAACATCTGCTGTAAATTCATTCATATAATATTAAATTCGTTGGGATTCAGCTGTCTCTCTTTTAAGAAGATTTTGTGGTTGCCTCCGTCATTCCTTGATGAATATTTAGATCAGATTCTAAAGACTTCTTCTGTGTTTTAGAAATAGCAACTCGGCTTAGTTATTCAAATTGTCGCACTTACTACAAGTTTCGATCTCTGTGCGGCCAAATTAGTGATCAAAATATTCTTTCTTAAATACTCCAGCATAGTACCTATGTGACACTGGAAGGGTACTTATTTTGAAATGCTTGGTGACTGACTGTTTTTGGACGCACTTGCACACTGTGGTGTACATATTTGGGGAATATAGGCTGCCAGGGATCAGCCAAAGATGTTACATGCTCTGGGCTGCTCAACGTAATGGCCGTGCAGGCCAGAGCGGAGACTCAAACGAGACTCATGCTCTAGACTGAGCTAGCCCAGAGGTACGACGGAGGGGTATATGGCGGGTGGTATGCTAGCAGACTAACACTTTTTGCAGATTATCGGCAATGGTGGATGTAGCATTTTCAATGTACACTCCTCAATTGCTAGAAAAATTCCATACTTATGGTAATTCTGGCACCGATTGGATTTTTCAAGATATACAGCCTTAAGGCAGAAACTCATCCAGGCAAGTCTCAAGGCGCGCTTCACGAGCCGTCCTCGCGGTGAGCTTTGAAGCTTTTCTTACGGAATGTAATAAACAAAATACCGCCTAAACCAAGTGTTGTCATTTTTTGTGTTGCCAGATTGAAAAGCACAAGGCCTCGACGAAGCTTTGAGCAAGCCTCAAGGCCTGATTATATTTCTGCCTTTATTGTTGTATCCGTTCCGAACGGAAAAAGTTCTATATTTGTTTTTGTAAAACAAATTTGGCACTTGGATACGACGATAAGGCTAATAACTTCGAAATTTTACCATGCAATATTAAATTCCCAAGTATTTTGTCTTTTCAAGATTTTATTATTCGATATTTTGGATTCCGTAATTTTTCTTTCGATGCAAGCCAAGATTCTCGAAACTACAAGCCATAAACTGACTCTGAGCGTTAACAAATGAACTGTTTTTATGAATGCTTTAAGATGGGAGCAAATGGACTGATAATAAGACCCAATTGCTCCTGTCTTACTCCTAAAGCGTTAATAAAAACAGTTCAATGTTTATACTCAAGGCCATGGCCTATGGTTTGGAAGATTTTGCTTGAATTATCGAAATTACACAAGGTCAATAGCCTCTTAATTGTTCAATCCGTTTTTAGAAAATAATCAGAGAAATTTGAAAACTTGATTTAGTAATTAATCCAGTGAAATCAGCGGAAACTTCACTTATCCTCAAAAAACCCAAAGTAAAATCCTTTATGAAAAAAAATTCTCTAAAAACACATCCTCTGTTAATTTTTTTCCATCTGCTGAGTGCAAAATCATGTAAAAAAATAAAATCATCTAGAAGCTGGCAGAGATAATTACGGCCACTGGTAATGTGCGCTACTGTGGAATATTGAGCTCCCGAGCGAGTGATAAACTTGGGAAAACATTTCCGCAAAAGCTCGAATACGCGGAAAGAGCTAAGATTTCACTTACGCCTACATTAGATTAAATGCGCAAAATTATCAGTGGACTCGATGTGTGCGCAAAATTGCCATTTGGAAATTCACACATGGCTGATGGCTCCATTGCGAACATGACTTTTGCCCTCGACTTGTACATTTCTTGGAATTGATGAAGTTTTTTTGGGGGTTTTGTAATTTCGTAGAATTCGCGATATTGACAAACTTTATCGGACAACTTTAATTTCGTCAACACAATTTGTATTTTTTCGGTATTTTGGTTTGGCGGCACGCGCCACAGCGTTTGTTACGGATTTGTTTTTTTTTTAGAGTGATTGCGATAAGGAGGAGTGCATTAAGGAATTGAACCTCTTTGGAATTTCCATAATTGCAAAACAAATTTCCCGATGTGTTTGCCGTTTTAAGAAAATAGCGAGAAAATAGAAATTCCTGAATTTGTAGATTTGCGAAGTCTGTTAGTACCACCTGCCGCAACTCAAACAATTTTTGCGGCATAGAATGCGGTGTGAAATTATACAAATGTGTTGTATCGAAACTGCCAGTAGGAAAACAATATAGCCCTGTAATGCTTAAGTAGTTGCTCTCATGTAGTGTTTCGAGCGCCGCGTTGAGGTTGAGGCTAAATTCTAGCTCCTAAAATTTCCCTTGATAAAACTGCTCATACTTCTACCCACCATTCGAGTAATCTTTTGTCACTTTTAGACGAGATCATTATTGAATCAGATGAATAGAATGGAAGCAATTGCTTTTGCTTCAATTTTATAGTAAATACTTTAACAAATGCTTTGGGCTCCTGAGAAAAACTGGTTATTGGCACCAAAATTTGCTTGGAAATGACTGTAAAAGCATGTGCTTGATTTTTATTCATCAGGCTCATTGACCTGACTGAAATGAGAGAAGTTGTTTGGGAAAGATGTGAAGAGGAAGTTGTAAATATCACTGGAATATTTCAATTATTTTACTATCGTAAAGCATCCATTTATTTCAATTGAGGGCGTAGAACACTCCTGGCATACATGACCTCAATTCTGACAACAAAGCTTAAAGTATGTTTACAAACGACTTTCATATTCGTTATAGATTTCGCTGGGGAATTGCTTATGTGAGGGCATAGTGAAATATTCCCAACAGTTTATATGTTCGTAATGCATAAATTGCAAACGCGTAAAAACGTATGATATATAGCTAAAGATTTCATAAAAATATAATTGCCGGATAAAAATAAGCTATAGGTGGGTTTTTAATTTTATTACCTCATTTTCAACAGGGTTAGACTTTATTAGCTTCTTGAAACAACTGAATACAAGTAAAATAAGCCTTGTCAAGTGATTAAGGCCTTGATTATTTACAAGTAAGGAAAGAAAATTTTGATGTAAGAGTTATAGTTCTTAGAGTTATAAGAAGATTGTCCCTGAGGATGATGCCGAAAAGCATCGAAACTTCGGACGCAAGGAAATAAAATTTGATGTTGACGCAATCTGTGTGTTTGTATTTTGACCTGCAGCCTGGATTTGTTTTTCAGTATTTGCGGGAACTGTACTTTCCTCCAACAATGATCCAACTTCCAACACATTGAACTCAATCCAGTTGAGCATCTCATTGTCTAAATTATTTTCATAAATTTGGTTACCTAAATCCAATTTTGCTTGTTTTTAAGGATTCCCAAAAATGAAATAAGTTGGTGTCCTCCACATCTCCCATCCATACATCACCAGAAAGTCAGAACATTGCCATCTATCTATCCTGCCGAAATCTATCTATATTGCAAAGTCTTGAAATATAATTGACACGTATTTTTTTTATATGAGTCCGTGATGTTGTAAAGGGTGTTCCAGGTCTTCAAAATTTTGGGGGTGGGAACGAATTTTAAGAATATCCTGCGAATCACTCAACCGGTTTTAGCAATTTCGGTGCTAAATACTTTTCACGATTACATCACGCATGTGCGTTATAATCTTATATTAATCCTTATATAGCGTTTTAGCCACTTTTGTAATTGTGTCTCTCCAGAGATTATGATTTTTATTAACAACATGCAACGCTCCTTTCACAATGTTATACTACTGCAGACACAGTTTGACACTCATCCAGCTACCCTCGGAGCTTCCCTTCATGACAATTTTGGACATTCTGTTGTTAATCAAATCTGGACACGTGACCAAGGTATCTACTACATTGATATACATTGGCTTCTACATAATTTCTTTAAGATTTATTCTGAAGAAAAAACTCAAGCGTACTGCTCGAAAATTATTATGAATATCTCAAGCCATCGACAAAAGCAGCCAATGACAGACTATATTTCTATTGATGTGCACGAGTGGATTATTTTGTTGTAGAGAAAGAAACATAGAAATAATTTTCGTTTTTGATACCTCATGCTATTGGTGATAACTTTTTTCTCTTGCCTGTAAAGCAACACTTTTCATGGTCAACACTCAATGAATTTATTACATCAGTCATAAACAAATATTTAAAGCTCCATAGCAGCGCTTGCCTCATTAAATGACTGGATTAACACAACAAAACAAAGTTTTGTAGATTATATCTGATTTTGGTTATAAGAAAGAATACATCCGCAACAAGATCACAGTGAGGAAGAAATGGCTGCGAAACGATTGAAATGGGGCAGGCTTCGCTCAATATTTTTGCAATTATCACAATACGGTGATACTTATTATTGAAGAAATTTGTCCAGCCGGAATGTAGATTTTCGCAACAGTGGAGTCGTCTTTGGTAATGTGATGGCTAGATGTTACATGACTGTACAAATTTCTAATATTGGTAGTCTGAAAAATGTTTGCCCCTAATCTAATGGGGCTCTGTGATAGGATGCTAAGAAATCTAAAAATTTAGTAATTTTTTAAAGAAAACAATCAATTCCCCTAAAAATGTATTTTATTTCATTACATTTCAAATTGGGAAAAAAGTCTATTGGAATTTACTAAATATATTCATAGTATTTAAATTAGAAAAAAATCTTTAATATTATATATTCCTAATTAAAAAAGAAAAATAAAAATTATCTCTTGCTTCCAGGTAAAATATTCCGTCAAGGTCAATTTAGAACGTAATCTTGCAGTCAGAAGGTAGTTCTCTTTTTTCCGTGCCAAGCCAATAGCCGTAAATTAATTATTATGAATTCTCGGCTCCGTGTTACGTCACTAAATTTGGCATTGAAAGAAAGCTTTTTAAAATGACATGTGAAAAAGTTTTATATGAATTCGCTATTCCTGTCATAGTGCCGAAATTTAATGTATGATAATAAGGCCGAGCAAACACGAGATGAACTTTGCTTTCAATGGTAGAGGTCAACTTGAAAGCCTCTAAATTATGCCCGCTTCGACAACTTTACATCTTGTGTGGGTGGTTATTTCTCATCGACTCCCAGAGTTTACCTGCAGCCAATTTAAGATAAAGATTTCCTGAATGTTTACTAGTTGAAATAACTTTAATTTTGACTAGTACAAAGACAGACCCCTGTTTTTTGTATTTTCTTTCTCATACCTGTTTGGCTCAAATTTCTTGGTCGATGAGTCATTTGAAAGATTGATACGAACCCGCTTCGTCATGCATTGAACTCCTCCAATTCGGGCGCAGTAAGCTCACCCATGGTGTGACAATAAATTATTAATGAGAAAACTGGTTCGTTTGGCTTGGCTTAATGCAGTCAGTCAGCTAGCCAGACCAAATCTTCCGGCAGGTATCAACTGCTCTGTTGAAATGTTGTCGAGCTTAACTCGATTACACCCGGTCTGTCCTTCAATGGTCATTGATTTGCGGGTACTGAATTTTTCACTTCATGCGTTTTCTACTTAGGGTTAAACTGTGCTAATGTTTGAATATTTGCAGGTGTGAATGTGCGAATATAATTCGTTCCATATGCATTGAATTGTTTCGCTTGATTTTTCCTCGAGACGCTCATATTTAGGAAATTTATAACTCCTTTCCCACGATGGGGTTTAATTTCCGAAGTTTTAATTAGTTCGAAAGCGTGTTGGTAATTTAGTTTTGCACTGAAAAGCAGCTTGTACCTTGTTCATTAGCAGGCGGAAACTTTCACAAGATAGGTGGTAGTTTCGATGCAAGCCATTTTCAGGTTGAGTTGTGTTAAAGAAGAATTTTGTTGCTAAATTTAGAGACTCCAATTAATCGTTGGACAGCACGAGTAGTGCAATTATTTGCTGGAAGAAGTGGGTCGTCTACTACATCTACTGAAAAGTGGAAACTAACATGCACAATTTGCACCGGCAAATAAATGACGCAGCTTTTTCGAACCACAGAATCTTTATAAAATCAATTTATACCAAAACTATCTTTAATAAATTCAGATACAATTAGCAATGAACTCATAATTGCATAATTTCATCTCACTTAACAGGATGACTTATATTTGAGTTTTTGGGTTTTAATACGAGGACCCTTATAACACACATGTGAGTCTTAGTTTTCAAAATAAAATCTTGTGTAACTCGAATATATTTTATATTATGTGAATTTTTAAAGGAAAAACTAAAAGGTAATTTTATGTACGCGATTTAATTTTACGCGGCTTATTTACATTATTTACTAGGGCCATTATTATACTTTCCTTCGAAGATGTTGAACTTTGAATTTTCAGGCTTCAAAGTTACAAAGCTTCGAAGTTGTGAAATCTCAAAATTTTTTTCTAAAATCGATTAAAATATGAATGGTTGACAAATAACTCATGTAGTTTTTAAGATCCAAGCCCATCGTCGTTAAATAGGACAAGTTAGAGCATATGAAAAAGCTCGTTCCAAATCACATTTACAGCGGCAACCTTCATACTCAAGCCAAAAGCGATCCGAAGAAAAAATTAGTGATATTTGTTCATTTAAATTAAAATTACTCTTTTAAATGTGTGAAAATGAGGAAGAAATTCGATACATTTTTAAGTTTTATTACAAAAATGATTACTGCGACGACGCATTTTCATTCTGGAAATTACGTCGTCAAAGAAATAGTTCGCTTTGGATCACCAATCTCTGAAAAAGTCAATGCAATCTTTGAAAAAGTAGAACAAGATCATCACGACATCGCTATGGAACTTAATATCGATCATAAATCATTTGCAGAAAGATGGAAACAAAAAGAAACTGATTTAACGCAAAAAAAATTTAATTGACGGGATTTCTATTTGCGAATCACAATTGAAATGAAACGAAATGGATTCGCTTATGAAACAATTTAATGAACTAATGAGACTGAAGTAAGCAATTTTAAGAAAATGGCTAAAATTGATCAACAGAAAGGATGTTGCCTTGCATTATAACAACGCCAAGTCGCACACATCTTTGACGACTCAACAAAAATTGAAAGAATTTGGCTGGGAAGTTTTGAAGCATACACCGCATAACCCGGATCTTGCAAAATAAGATTAAGTACTATGTGTTTTGGTCATTGCAAAGCACTTTTAATAGCGAAAAATTCAATTGAAAAGAAGTTTGTGAAAATCACTTGTCGCAGCTTTTCGCCCTGAAGTTGTACAGTCACAGCAATGCAATAAGGGCTCATCAAAAAATGTCAAAAGTTTATAAACATCAAAACAGCGCATATTTCGTTTAAATGAATATTTGCAAAACATAAGATAATGATCCTCTCTTTAGCTTAAAATACGAGAAAGCTTTCCCTTTACGAAAGTTACGTAAAGCCATTGTCGAGAAGAGGAGAGGAAACTGTCCTGAAAAGTACCGCTCTTACACGATAATGCGCCCGTACACACTGCTGCTATTTTAAAGGCTGCTGTTAAGAAACGCGGCCTCGAGGTATTGGATCATCCACCTTACAGTCCAGACTTGTTTTCACGGGACTATTTTTTATTTGCGAAACTAAAATCAGATTTGCGGGGAAGGAAGTTTAACTCAGACAATTTGAAGACAAATCTTCAGACTACTATATTAATGGTATTAGAGCACTCTCTAGCCGTTTAATTTCTTATGAGCTTAATGTGAAGGTGTTGCAAAGTTTCGCAGCTTCCTAATTTTAAAATCATTGCTTGCGAGATTTTTGCTAATAATGGGTTGTTATCACACATTTACTTTCCCTTAGCATTGACCCGAGGACACTGCTCTTCATCCTATAAAATATTTTGCCCTTTTCTATTGCGACGGCATTCTATTTTTTCTACTTTGAAAGTACATAACCAGATAACAGTAGAGTTTCAGAAGATTTATGAATTTATTGATAACAATAGGCAGAAATTCTAATGCCACTCAGTCAGTTCTCAGTTTAAGAATTATGTATCATATATGCACTACACAAAACTGTATTAGAGGCTTCAGAACGTGTAGTAGCATAAAGAATTTCTCTGTCCACATCGCTCATTATTCAAGGAATTAGCCTGAAATGCAAATGAGGATTTTCCATATGAGTTGTTGATAAAGATGGGCGTTTCATTCACAGTAAACACTTTCCCCAGAGGATTCATGTATGCTTTCAAAGATCTGGATGACAACTGACAAGTTAGTCTTCTGCAGTAAAAAATTTTGCCTCTCACAAAAAAAAAAATACTTTCAGTGTCAAGTACTCAATATTTCTTTATCTTCTGCCTCCATATATATTCTGGAAATTATCTGAACAATATAATGCAAAAATACCAGATTTATTGTCAACAATTCATTAAAATTCATACGCAGCACTCATGCTTGTCATCATATCATCAAAAATACCGCCGGGTTGACAATACACTGACAACTTTCATTCACGAATACTCCATTCTACGCCAATCAACAAATATTATGGAGTCAATAGCCCCTTTGACGCCGTCATAATCTGTGATATTGACAGTCGAATTTGATTGCCACAGATCAAAGAGTAAAGAAAGGTGAAGCAAAAGGAATAGGTATTCATCTGAATTAATCATAGCAACTAAATAAACGTATCGCCTCTCATGACATTACGATCTCATCTTTGCGATTTGCTTATTACCTTACTCAATCCCAATAAAGATAAAACTGCAATAATGATGATTGACTGTGCTTTGTTTGGAAATTCCTTGCTTCATGTGTGTGTGGCTACATACAGACAAGCTATAAATAAGTAAAATGAGTGTTTCATTGCTTTATCGTTGACGAAAGCTATTTAATAAGAGCCTTAATATGTCAAAAATATGCAAATTAAAATGGTTTTGTGTTCTGACAAGAATTTCAGGCGCAGATGTTTTATTTGGAACTATTGCGCGGCAGTAATAGCTGATTTTACGTTTTTTGGTATCGTTTTTCCTTCTACTTAAAATAACATGTTTATTGATGAGACTAACAATGATAAATATTTGGAGTTTTAAAATAATCAGAATACTTAGCTATCAACAATTCCTGAGTTATTTTGGTAATATGTTTTTTCACTTCTGATTATCACCTCACCTCCATCAAAGGCGTTCAAATCACATTTTGAATGGAAATCTCTTACAAGGATTGAGTTTTATGTAAACATACATTTATATTTGCACAAGCTGTTCCGAAGATAGAAATATCTTAATGAAAGATTTTCCTCAAGGCAACCCAAAAACGGTTGAGGCATGCAAGCGTGGTAGAGAAATTAAATTTCTCTAGCTGCCCTAACACGTGTTTACCAGGTACTTGACCGCGTTAACAAAAACGTGATAAAACTGCAAAATTAATGGCACATTTCGGCTGTGCTCTATGAATTAACTTTCCTCGAATTGTCTACTATTTACTATTTGGCTTCGGACAAACCACTGACCTACAATGGACACCCAGCGAACCGGCAAGTTTGAGTGCAAGTACATGTTTGGTCATTATCGTAACTTAGATAAGCTCCACAGGTGTCTACTTTCTACCAGTTGTTTGGTGCACTAATAGATTTTCCACTTTTTCTAAGCTCAGAGTTAAGTGTGTGGATTAGATTGGATTCCTATGTACGGCATAGCATTACATTTTCGAAGAAGAGCTACCTTGTGATGATGTGATGTTCTTGTTTCCCATTTAGCTGGTGCATTGTGCTGTTGAGAAGAGTGCAACAGTGGCATCTATACGATTTTCTGGTTCTAGTGTGAACAGAAACTGTGAGGCAAGGGGAAAACAAGTGTTGAATTGCTTAAGGTACTTCTCAGTGAAAGATGATTGCAACACTATACCCCGTGGATTAAAAGCTTTTCAAGTGAAGTCAAGAGCATGATTCTTCTGTTAAAAGCTGTTGTCCCATTGAAAAAGTCTTGAGACAATTGCTTATTGTTGAGGAGCACTACAAAGACGCTACAGACAATCATTTTTATCCTTTATGCATTGAATTCCTATCCAAGAAGCACAAGAGTAATTTTTTCTCCTTTGTAATATTTTAAGGTATTGGCAGAATAACATGTTCTTAGTGATTTAAGTCGTCTTAGATAGAGGAGGAAAAGATTTAAATATTTAGTGAAATTACTTTTCCTTGGACCATTTCTAATACTACTCTGAATTTATCGGTATTTGTCAACTATTATTGCCAGTCATTAGTAGGAACTGTAATGACTTAAATCATTTAAGAGTAAAGAAGATCTAAAAATCCTGTAATTCCACCAAATTCGCTTTCTTAATTTGGAAGTAAGAAATCTAATCGCAATCAGCTCAACATTAATATAATTATTTCAAGGGCTTACACTATTGCTTTTTCTTAATCAGAACGCGATCTAAAATTCGGGGCATGATGGATCTTTCGCTACTCACCACTTCTAAAACCTTCATTTCTCTTATTTATTATTATTGATCTGTCGTCTTTCGGTTTTATCGTAATAATTACGGCATGACTTTTCACGTCTTTCTTTTTTTTCTCCTTTTTTTTTGATTTTGTAGGGGGATACCCTATAATGCCAGGAATGTAGAAAGGACATTCTGGTTGAATAAAGAAGATGGTAGTCTGTTCCACGTTCGTTCGAAATTAGACAGCTTTGGGTTTTGGATGCATTGAACTCGACGCGACTTAGCCTGCCCCAGGCGAGAATTTTAGTAATGTCGTAGTTAAGTAATCCAATCATGCGTGCTCAATTGTTATCAGTGGCATTACCGCGGGAATCTGCCACTGATTCGAACGAGTACGCGGAGTCAAGGGTACTGTCATCTGCAATAGGATTAGAGGTAAGAGATAACAGGTCATTAATGAAGAGCAGAAAGAGAGTAGGGGAAAATTCAGAGCCCTGGGGCACGCCGGTATTGATGTTATAAGCTTTAAAGACGTCTTCGTCCAAAGTAGCACATATGGAGCAGCCAGAAGGGAAACTTTCAATCCGGGTAACAAGAGAAGGATCAGCCTTCAAGATGTCCAATACATCCACTTCTGATTCGTCAAAATTATGAACACTATGATGTCAACGCTCTGTAAGGAACGTCATCAGGTCGCCCATTGGACGTCCGGATCGAAGACCATACTGGCGATCATATATAATATCATCCACATTTAAAATATGTAACCGAACATTGAAGAACACAAGACCTTCCCAAAACCAGACGATCGATGAAACTAAGCAAACTTTTGGGGAACCATTCTCAATACGGGTAGCATTTATACGACGTTATTGTTGTTTTTTTTATACGGTGGACACGTATCGCGTAAAAGAAAGAAAACGCGTAAGGCATGAATTGCAGAGGTATTCAATACAGTACATCAATTATATCCCTTCTTTATATTGTGTATGTCTCAGAGGCGATGGAAGTTAAAAACAGCAGTTAATTTTTAAACAGTTAGTTTCACAAAGTTACAGATTTAAATGCTTTTTGTTTAATGTAATTACCTATTGAATGTTACTCAAAGCGTCCTACTGAAAAAAATTCATTTAATCACTTACCAATCATAAACTGAAAGTCAAATCAAAACGATTCGTATTCACAATGATAGTGTAATCCCGAGTAATCTCTTTGATAATTATTTGGAAAATTTGCGTAGACCATTATTCTATTTTTATTATTTGCAACTTGTTAATTACTTGTACCTACATACGCGTATGTAGTAGTAGCATATCTCCTCTCTACAAGCCAGTGAAAACTAAAAAATCAATAAATACCTTACTTGGATTTTATGCTGCCTTGAATTAAGTGAGAGAAGGTATTCCTTACTGCATGCCCCCAGGTGTATCAACCTGTTACATCACAACTACTGCTACTTATATACTGAACTTATTTATTGTTTATGTGTGTTGATGTTTAGATGGGCTGAACTATTTATATATGTATAAGGAAAACAACAATTAAGAATATTTATGGATTACATAGGTCTACTAGTTCACCTCAAGGAAATTTTGAGAACGTCGTTATTAATTAATTTGAGAGTGCTGAAGGAAATATTTGTATGCTTCGTCGGGTGAAAATTGTAATATGAACTAATAATTTTCTTCCAATGATCTTAATTTAAATAAATGACGGAAACAAATTGCAATTTCAGTAAGAGGATTTCAGTCTTCGCAGCTTCTCTGTATGTGAATTGTGTGTGCAAGTGTATATTTCGCTACAATTGTTGAGATGTTTGTTTCATTCTATTGTTAATTAGTGCTAATTGCAAATTTTAAGGTCTACTTACAATAAAATTCGGAAATACTATTCTGCTGCTTAAGCTAAGGTTGGTTTTGGTTTTTTAGGTATGACACATAATTCTGATTACTAAAGATATGAATAGATAATTCTGTAAAGAATGGGTACCTAAATCACAATTTTCGATTAGGCTATGCAGCAGTTGTCCGTTATTTTATTCAAGTCTGCTATTTATTTAGGATATTAATGATTTGGAATAATAAAAATGAGTTGGTATTCGCAAAAATGAGTTGGTATTCGAAAAACACTTGAAGAATGTCCACATGAATAGAAAATTTCTTTTTAGAGTATTTCGGGCACAGAAAGTCGATTTGATCATCATGAGTCATCATTTAAATCCACAAAAATTTGAAAGAAAAAATTCTTTTTTCTGGCTTAATTTTCCTTTTCAACTCTCTTCAATTCATTAGAAGTTTGTAAAATAAGATTTAACTGCCTATCCAAAACGTTTCCGATATTGTTCACTTGCCCAAGGAAGCAAGTGCATCTAGGAATTGAAACTTCTTGGCTGAAAGGTTACCGTTGCAAACGTATTCATCGCCATGATCATTACCTATTGAACATTGGGTAAATTTAAATTAAGAGGATGAAATTTAAGTGTGTTTTGCATGATATCGGCACACCACCTCGTGTATCAGATGCAGAGTGATGTAATAAAACACTAATAAAATCAGGGTTTAGTTATTATTTACCATTGCATATAATATACAAGTTACTGTGGAAAGCATTTCGAGTTCGCTGTCTAGACTTTTAAATAAAATTCACGAGAAAGAACCCCGTCCACACACCTGCAACATAAAATTTAGTGTGATCGAAATAAATCGCCATTTTTACAAATGGTTAGCTATCTAGGGTTAAATTTATTGTCTTAATCTTGAAATATCTCGTTATTCTACTATTGTATATTAATTATATAATTATCGTTTTAATATTTTATACTTTTTCTGTTTCTAGGTAAGTATCGTCATTTTTTCCTTCAACAGAGTAAGTAAATTAATAATTTTAGACATTTTAATAATATTCTTTAACCTTAGAACGCAAAATCTCGTAAATTTCACGATTAACGTAATAAAATACAGAAAAATTTTTGTGATTCAGGTTTAGAACTAAATGTATAAAAAAAGTATAAAAGGTGTAATAAAATTCGGGTCATTTTTTCGTCAAGATTCCATAATATTGTTAACTGAACTATTTTTCTCTTAATGGTGAATAAGATTACACAAACTATAACCACTAAACCCCATCTAATTGGATTAAAGTGACTAAAACAGAATTACATACCTTCTATATATTCTGCTTGAATATTGATTCGGTGCTTGAGAAAAAATAATCTCAGTGGCTAATCCAATTTAGGATAACTTTCCTATTCAATTTTTAATATTTTTTAGGTAAACAGACGTAAATCGCAATAGTTTTTGTACTATTAAGTCCATTGACTTCCATAGAGAAATTTTTTGTAATTTTTATTGAGCTGGAAGGATAATAATTTTAAGAAATTTCCAATTGTGTGAATTATAAACGTGTTCATTTTGTTTGTGTACTCCTCTGCTGAGGTTCAAAGATTATTGAAATTTATTGTTAGCTTTCACTGAATGTTTATTTATAAATAGAAAGGAATGAAATGTAGCCAAATAAAACAAGAATTTCGCGCATTTATTTGTCTTTAACCATGAGAAGGTGTTTGGCTTTCTCAGGGCCAGTCGCCTTTTATTTTAGGAAATTTCTTCAAATAGGTGTGAAAATATTGTTGCTTTTAGAATTTTTTATTTAATAGAAGTAATTTGAAATTTCTATAGGTGGTTTATTTATTTATAAATAAATCGTCTTTTAAGATATTTATATTTTTCGTTCTTACTTTTGAATGGTATTTTTAGATAAAGCAGAAAATGTCACCCTTTTATATATTTCACATTCTTGAGAACTAATCAAACAAAGTCTGATAGAATTATGGACGCTTTTTTTTTTATTAACTTACTGAAATACACTTTAAAATATAAACGCTGAAACTGTAGTTTTTTCTGAATATTCTAAGTAGTGACCAGTTGAAGGCAATCTTCATCTCAGTCGAGTTGCGCGACAAACCCGACTTTACTTAATGATGTTATTAGCAACATTCGAGGGATATCGAAGCAATCCTCTGCCCTCTAGTTTTTTTTCGTCCCTCTACCAAATTTCCCTTAACTTCGATGTCGCTTGTTATTTCGAGCATTTGTTTGTAGGTTAGCTGCCTCTTGCTACCCATGCCATGGGGCTACATGTGAAAGCCAACCACCGCTTGATTGTCCAATGCAATGAAGATTTTACCTACTCGCACCTAACCCTCCTTTAAGTACTCCAACGCACGAACCAAAGCAAGCGTTTCTGCCTAGTAAACCATGGTGAATCTTCCTAGACTAGCATAGCAGGACAAGTTTAGGTCTTCAGAGAGTATCCCTGCACCTGCCCTGCCGTCAATCATAGTTCCATCCGTGAATATAAAAATATACCCGGGTCCCTTTTCTGGGTGTGATCCGTCAGTAATAAGGGTCTTGTGAAACCTTTCGGTTATACTGACAATTTTGATCCTGACCTTTGGTATCATGAATTCCCCGATCCCTTTTACGTGATCCAGGATTCTCCTATGTCCATACACAGTCCCTGACGTACCGTACCGTCTCTTTGAATCCTGAGATCCGGCCTCACTGTCATTTTCTTCACAAAGAGATCAAACGATGGCAGCCCCACCAGAGCAGCTTCTAGCGCAGCCGTGGGTGTGGTGCGAAAAGCTCCCGTAATCCCAATGCACGCCATTATTTTTACCTTATCCAAATGCCTCTAATGCCACGTTAGAGGGCCACCAGACCACTGCCGCAAATGACAATAGGTCTAACCACCATCTTAAACATCCAGTGTGCTGGATACAAAGAAACTTCTTACCAAATATCTTGTTATAATACGAATGGACAAAGAATGACAGGAATATGTCTATTTTGAACTCTAAACGTAGTTTTGAGTAATTTCAGTTATTCATTGAGTTTTAGCAGCAGGTTGTAACGGAAAACATAAGCCACGCAATCTTTAGTCATTCAATATGGTAGCTGTAATATAGGATCATACAAGATGTGGGCCTTCAATTATCATCCTTGGCTATAAAGTAACCATTTCTATTAAACTTGTATAAATGCAATCCATTGTGACCTAGTAACTTTTGCACAGAGAATACCTCAAGCACTGGCTTTATTTCTACTTCAGGTGATATCACTTTCCCCCATTCCAGACGAAATCGTACAGAAATCTTTTATTCTCCTCATTTATGCAGACTGGAGGTCATACCAAGAACTCATTGCTGTTGTTACCAGCACGGCACAGTGCTCTTTCTCTAAAGGAGTTCTGCTGCATAAAAAATTGAAAGTAAACGTGAGACGTGACTTTGAAGAGAAGGAAGGCTTACCGTCATGCAGTACACTTCAAAAGCTGAAATAATTTTTTACGCATCACGTCTTCAGAAACAGAAAAGTTGCGATTTGAAATTACACTGTCAAGTAAATTTATTATGATGTGGGCACGGTTGTTTATTCCAGTGACTAATTTACCCCGTCATGTGTTAGCTTAGAGTTTCTGAAAACGACTTGAAAACAAATATTTGAACTTTGAATTCGCTTTTATGACAACACAGCCATTGCCATGCCAGTCGCCGACTTGAACTTTTGAGTAATTGTTTAAACACCACAGTGAGTCTGTTTGTAAATTTTTCTTGGGAAAATCATTCATAAAATTTCAAATTTTGTTGTAAGCTAGAAATTGGCACTTAACTCCGATGCTAAGCGAGTGCTTATTTTTGACCCAGCAACTTTTTTAATAGAAAAATGCAAACACCTGTCTTAAAAGTTGCTGCTGACGAAAGCCAGAGAAGTGGTGTACCAAATGCTGCAGCGAAAAAAGTCTTGTGCAATTTTTAAGGAAGTGTTGCGAAAGTGTTTTGCATTTTAAAAGCGTTTATTAAACTATTAAACACATATTAAATTCGCCTTGGGTGCGATAACATTTATGTAATTTTTCAAATTCTCATTGTTCGCGTGAGGTATGGTAAATCGTTCGTATGCGATAAGGTAAATCGTTCTTTATTAGTCGCGCACCAGTTGTGTACTGGTTATGAGTTTATCGACCTCATTAAAGCCAAGTCCTAGCTGGTGTCGAAGAATGGCCAGCATGTGGCTATTAACATTTATTTACTTTATTGTTATTACTAGCACCGGTTGTGCGCATAATATACACGGCTATTATCGCAGACTTTGTGGGGAAGTAAAGTACAATAGACTTAACTATCATATCAGTTGCCGCGTATATGTGGGTAATGTAAAAACTTCTCTTGCTTTTGTTCATTTTAACTGACATTTTTTCCCAATATGATTGAGCTCATTTTTTGTAATCAATAAATAGAACATTGTTAATTTTTTCTGGCTTCCCACGCACCTACAATTTGATCCTTATTGGATTTTCTATTTATCGTGCTGCATAGATATATTGAACCACTGCCATATTTCTAAAAAAAAAAATATTTTCGCATTTGCATTTGAATAAAAAACCTCCTTGTTTTTAATATTATGACATAATTAACTTGCACTTGAACTACAACACAGATATGTTGTTATTTAGTTTTATTTAATGAACTTTAACGTCTCACAAATAGGGAAGAGTTGTCCAAAATGGAGACCGTAAATTTTTTGACTAGCCAAACAAAATTTAATTATCAAACAAATGCTGTACAAGTGTACACTATTACAAGTCTTAAAAGAGGTTCTGACTATCACAAAATAAAGAATATTTGGCTGCGAACTAAAAAGAGTTTTTTTTCGAAAATGCGTAAATATCCTTCTGGTTGGATAAAATGTTGTTACCCATAAGATACAATAATAGAATTGACTGCTATTCCTAAATAATTTATTTTTTTAAGTACAAGAAATCATTAACCACTAAACAAATAATAAAGAATTCAACATAAAATGTTAACATTACAGAAAAAAACAGGAAAATAACGAAAAGGAAACAACTTTGAAACGTATAAAATTTACAAACAAATATATTACTATTCTCATCGCCATTTACACTATTGTCTAACAAAAATATACGAAAGAATATAATATTAAGATACAATTTAATAGTACTAGGTACAGTCCAAAATGGAGAACTCTCCATTTTGAATGGCCCTTAGGATCTCCATTTGAGGGGACCATGATGTAGTTTAACAAACATGAAATATCTTCATTCAGAGATAGGATAAATATTCGATTAAATCGTCAAAACAATGTGTGAAAGGTACAAAATGTGTGCTGTATTTATCAAAATTTATTATCGGGGATAAACTCCTATGAGTGCAACTAAAAAACAGTAGAAAGTAGTTGCTCTAACCTGCTGGCCTTTTGGATTCGCCAGAGTCTACTGCTCTACAATCTTTGTTCATGAAGGTAGCTCCTTGCACAAATTAAAATTGTATAATCGTGTGCTTGAAGTTCTTCCCTCAGCAAGAATGTGGATACTGCCGTTGGTTTCGCCATAGGTTTCAAACCGCCCGAATCCTAATATTCGATCTGGTACTATTGTGCAATATCTTGTTCGACTT
>QYTT01083879.1:31949-48456 GCA_006980735.1 Dasypogon diadema
AAGTTTGGCAGTGATGTTAGTCTTATATATGAGCATTAGGTCGTATGGGCTAAAGTATATCTTGCAATGATGCAGGAAACCCAAGCACTTCATCGCATTCTTTGCAATAGCAAAGATGTGATCCGCCTAACTAGTTAGAAGAATACGTAATGCTTACCCCATTGATGAAGAAAGGTAGAGAGGGGTTTGGGGTTCCTTTAAGGGAAATCAGACAGCTTTGGGCTTTAGATGCATTGAACTTGACACGATTCATTCTGCTTTAATCAAGGATTCTAGTAATGTCATCGTTAAGAAATCCAATCATGCGTGCTCGATTGGTATTACCACGGGAGTCAGCAACTATCGTTCGAATCAGTGAACTTACGATGAGAGTACCCATCTGCAAAACTGTGAATATAGGATTAGAGGTAAGAAATAAGAGGTCATTAATGAAGAGCAGAAAGAGAATGGGCCCTGGGCATGCCGGCATTAATGTTGTAAGCGTTAAAGATGACACCGTCCAAAGTAACGCATATGGAGCGATCATAAAGGGAATTTCCAATCCCGGTCTGTAATTGGACGGATCGCATGCCTCTCCTTTTTCAGATTTGGTTTAGGGCACAAGTGACAAGTAGCAACGTCCTCTCTTTACTTTTTTTTTTTTTTTGTTGGTATTCTCAGTTTGCGTTGATAAAGAACATTATGGTTAACCATAAAAGAGGTTTTCTTTTAGGCCAACGCTATCTCACTTCCTATATTTAGCCGACATTTCTCCAGCAAATTATCATCTGTTTTCTGTTTACAAATTCATATATCCAAAAGTTGAGGCGTTGGACTATACTTTCTGATGGTGATTACAATAAAGAGTAATTTTGGTGTGCATACATCTTTTTTTTGCCTTGAAAACTACATGGTAACCTAATCCTGAAGGAAAATTAACTACTTTCAAGCGATCAAGGGGTTGACTATTTTTCATAATTGCACTTGAAGTAAATCAGATTTTAAACTTTTATGAATTTTTTACTTTCCATAAGTAGCAACACGAGATGTGTTGTTTGACTTGTTTACCATCGCAGCAGTATTTCTTAATTTTTTTAAACGACGCTTTTATCCGCTATTGCGGCACCTGAATTATATAAAATTAAAAACCTGCTACTTGCACACTTTCACAATTGCAATTAATTCTTGTATATCAAACCTCCACTTTCCTTTTTAATTTTATAATGTCTATCCCTAAAATGTGTTCTAAATATAAAAATCCCTCATAAACTTTTTACGACGTTTTACTTTTACATTAATAAACATTCTAAAGCTGTTCCCGATGAATTTTGTAATATTTTCGGTAATTAATTAAGCACCACCTAAAAAACGCTCCCATACGTAATAAATGACCTTCGCCTTTGACCATAGTAAAAGTGTGCTAAACGTTGAAGCCTCATCATAATTAAGAAATCGCCAATATACCAAGAGTTTGTAGCATGCGATTTCAGTATCTAGAAATCAGGAAAAAGATAAAGAAATATAAACACTATCGCGTTCCCCCGACGCATACACAAATGTAGGGAATAGAAGCCAATTCCTACATAAAACTATGATGAAGCCAGCTACAACTATCTCCAGGCATATGTACTTATTAGTGTTGCACTGACTTGACACTGACTAACTGGTTGTTGGCTGAGTAGCGCTGCTGCTCTGCAAAGTCAGTAGGTCAAATCTAAATATAGCATCTTAGTAAATAAACTATTCCGTATTCTGTCTCTTCGTGCGCTAGTCGAAAAACGCGTGTAGAAAATCTGTTTAGATTGCGATTTGCGAAGCGAATTTCCACGTCTGCGTTATATCGAACCTTAGAGGCCGCATGGATTCCGTCATCGAAGTCGGTGGTTCTGGTTATTCATTGGCATGTTTGTAATTCTATCTCTTGGAGGTGATTTCAATATTGTCAAGAGGTTGCTATCTGTTTTATTGCATTTAATCCCAAGTGAATGGCAAGAGCCTGATAATTGGATATCACTACGTCCCTCGGCTAGCAGAAGTGACCAACTGAGAAAACTTATTTTATTTCAATTAGAAATCTGAAATGATTACTCCTAGCAACGTTCGCGTAGGAATGAACTTTCAAAAGGGAGCATTATTGATTTATTTGCTGCTGATCGTTTTTGGGTATGGTAAAAGAATTTCTTGATGCTTGGCCACTTTTTCCAGCAGTGGCACAACATTCTTCTGATTTAATATGTATAATTTGAGGACCACTTAAGATACCTCACACTTGAGGTGTTAAAAAGATAAAATTATTATACAATGTGGTGCTTTGCAAAAAAATTCGCACATTCATCTTCACCTGTATCTGAATTTTAACATTTTCTTGCCACAATATTTTTATGGGTCAATGGATAATTAGCACACCTTTAATGTTTCCTTTGAAATTAGTGGCTGCAAATAATTTTGGTTTCATCTCTGTAACAATTCGTTGCTTCTGTAAACTTTCTGCGCCTGTGAATTAATTAAATGACTAATGATGGCTTTAATCTTTTCACCGGAAACATTGAATTTTGAATTTTTGTCAGATTTCAAGCTAAGCTGAATAATTGCACTCATTTCATTTAAAAAAAATTTTCTGAGAAAATGCTATCTTTGCTACCCTTAATGCTTAGGAATATGTAAATGAAAGGTGCTGTTCGTGATGCCATGAAATCTCTTACATTTTTTTTAACATGGAGCCTGAAAGATGAATAAATTAAAGCTGTTGGTTGGGCTGGGCGTGTTATTCAGTAGAAAATTATTTCCCTCTGGAGAATATGCCTTGCATGTTATAAATTGCAGAAATTTACTGAAAAGCGATGGTAAGAAAGTTATGAACTTGGTTAGATGAACGTTTCCAAATGCAGTTTTTCTTACTACATCCTGGATACAAAGTAGTTTGTATGCTAAAAAAAACTGGCAGAATTACAGAAGTAAATTTGAATTTATTCTTGTTGTTTCGTTTGTAAGAGTTTCTATTTTGATATTAAAATAATTTTTATAACCGATGTCGATGACCGAACGGACTGAGGCACACGTCTGCAGATTTTCTCCTTTCTTGATTATTTTTAGGGTTATAGGATCACTCGTGTGTCTGTCTGTCTATCTGTCCGTCTGTCACAGCCAATTTGATCCGAATCTACTGGACGGATTAAGTTGAAATTTGGTACACATATGAATTTCTATGACCCAAATTAGAAAATTAGAAAATTTTACAAATTGTACCTTGTGACATATCAAATGAAATATATTTTTTATATTATCTCAATTATATTTTTTTTATAATTCTAAAATAAATAGTTTTAAGTTTATTCAAGAAAATAGATGAAAATTGACCATTTCCCTTCCCCTTATCTCCGAAACTACTGAGCATAAAATCTTGAAAAAATACTGAACATAATTCTTTTCTTATAGATTACAGGAAAGCCTATAAGAAGTCTATAGTCTTAAAATAACATGGTAAATCTCCCAATATTGTGTGTAACAAATCAAAAAATTAAATATCAGAATACCTTCTATCACTCGGTCTTAGTCCACGTATTCAAGAATATACAACAAGATAAAATTCAACAATAGACAATATATTCAGCAATTCCCCTCTACAATTCCCCTCTCGTATGGAACCCTTTCCACGCGAATTCAACTCGCACATGTTCGGTTTTTCTATAAAGGGCATGTCATTAACAATTTATTTACACACTGAGAAATTATTCATTACCTAGAAGAAACATCTGAACCTCTTCAAAGCTTTTTCATGTATTTCAATTATCTTTAGTGTGGTCTCTGAACATTAAATATGGATTAAGCAGTTCCCACCTTAAATTACCCACTAACAAGATTAGAAACATTTTCCTGGTTTTCCTCTTCGTTTTCCTTTATTCCTTTTACAGACAGAATTTATTCATTCTGAGGTCATTACATTTCGAACCTTACTCCTACTGAGCAAAGGATTCAGTAAAGCTGATTTAGAGGGAAACTTTTTCTTTTCTACGGTTTTATGAAATAAGAGGAAGAACTTCGAACAAGTAAGGAATTTTCTTGGTTGTGAACCAAATAAATTGGTACAGGTGCTTTTTAAAAAAAAAGTTTCTAAATTTTAGAGACGTGTATATTATTTTAAAATTGTATGAGGGAAAAAGTTTGAAATTTAAAAAAATATATTTGGAGAATAATATGTCGGTACATAAAGAAGCTAAGTGAAAAGCTCTCTGCATCTTAGATACAATTTGTTATTAACATTTTATTTTTGTGATAAATTCGTTCTTTTTGAAAGACGGAGCCGTCATGGCCTATGAAATGAATTTCGTATTCTATGCAACATTGCCAACCGAGAAGTCCTCCCTTCTAGGAAATCTTATTGTAACTCTTTTTTTTTAACACAAAATTATTTACCACGAATCTTTTCAACGACAATATATATTTCGATCTCATAAATCAGATTTTTACTGGCTCTAATTCCAACCCCTATCCCAACCAAGACTGTCTTCCTTTCTTTCTCCTGACGCATAACATCTTGCGCTGTTTCTCCTTTGTTACAGCAAGTGTTGATGTCTACAATAGACAGTCTACATCCTAAGTTCATTAAAATGCTGCTGCCAACTATTTTCAGTCTGGATTTTATCCAAAACATAGGATTTCTCTAAAGCCTTCGATAAAGTAAATCTGTCTTCTCTTAAGTAAACTTTTCTACAAGATTTTAATATCTCGGTTCCAGGATGCAAACTTCTTCTTCTCACAGGCAACAAAAAGCTGTCAACAGGTCCTCAGACTTTCTTCCAGTTAGTAGGGGTGTCCCCAAGGGGTCTGTTTTCGGACCGCTTTCACAGACTAAAATTTTTTGCCTAAAAAGTTCTGTAACTCGCAAAGTCCTCGACTTAAAGGAATTTTATTGTATTTCGATCGTTTGGGCTAGTAGAAGAAGCAGTTTCATACATCAACGATGGCCTAGCAGGGATCTGTCATTGGGGCTACAGATAATGACCTTATATTGAATGCTGTAAAATCGAATGCTATTTGTATTTACAGAAATACAGTTGATACTTCCTGCTTTCTACCAATAATGTTAAACAATACCTCATCCCTTATTGTAAGTCTATAAGAAACTTGGGCATCAGATTTAGCCCTTTCGCGACGGTGAATAACTATAATCGCCCTCCACTAGGCGCCACATACATATGAGGAGCGACTATAGCCGCTCGCTTTTTTGCTTATACTACGATTTACCCTGGAGTTGCTTTTCAATCTGCAAACGTGTTATTGAGCCATCAGAGCGAATTAAAAACAACCCAATAATAATAAAAGAACAAATGTTTTCCAAATCAGTCTCATCTGAACTCCCGCCGAATGCTTGCAGTCGTCTGCAATGCGTGCACCTTTCACGCGGCGTTTCGTTTAGTAAACTTAATTGATTAAATCATGTCAGATTAAGGTCAAATCATGTTCTGCCGCATTTAATTCTAGTTACTCCTTAATTTATCCAAAATTCTTATTGTTTTGCACTCTACTTTTACATGTATAGAATTGTGAGTAGCTACCCAATTTGTAAAAGAGAACGAAAGGAACCCAAAATAACAAATATGATATGGCTGATGGTGTGTCCTCATTGCTTTGCGTCTTGTTAGCTTTTTTTCAGGCAATATTCGTTAATATATGAACCTCTAAAATTGCTAAATGGCACGCTATCAACATTTGCAGGAAGCTCCTCAGCCCATCGTTCCATGCTCGAACATACTTCAGTTTCTTAGGATGAAATCCTTTTCATTAATTAATTTGAGATAATTATCGGCTGTTAGCATTAAATTACCTCACGTAGACCATAAAATTGTCATTCAATCTTGGATTAGCTAATTACAATAAGCTATCCGTTCACTAAACGTTTAATAGCTATTTTGGTTTAAACAACAGACAATTAATGATTAATGGCGCTCCATGCTACCGAAGGCAGTTCAATAATAAAGTACTTATCGGCACCTTCCCTTGAATATCAGCTATTCTGAATTAATATTAAATATTTCCAGAGTGCTTACCCCCCGCATCGTCATCAACATCAACATCTCTTATACCCAAATTAACTAGCTAATGAGATTCGAATGAGGAGCTTTTGGTCTAATCTGCCCTATCATCAATCATAAATAGTTAAGAAGGTTCGTCTGTCTCGATCATTTGCGCAACAAACAAATTCCCTGTGACACAACGAGTGTGTGATATATTAACCTTCTGCCTACTGTCTACTGTCTACTACTAAACGAAATCCTCCTATAGTGAGGGCAACAGTGGAAAATTATACTCTAATTAAATTTTGCCACCAAACAATGTCGGCTTTGAGTTGTAATTACGTTCAGTTTGATATCAACCCCAGATATGTATCTTACCACCTAAAGGGAGTAGAAAATGTCAAGCCGCAACAGCATAATAAGAAACTAAAACAAGGGAAATTCAGGTTGTTAGCAAATAAAGCGAACAATATTTTGCTTTGGACTAATGAACCGAAATTTTCTACGTGCAAATAACTGAGGTGACACAGCAATAAGGTTGACACAGTGTAGAAAATTGTTTCATCCTAATTCCAGGCTGGTACTTTCAATTTATGGTGTGCTTTTGAGGCATCTTTAGCAAAGAATAATTTCCGAAATTAATATATGGAAATGTTTTAGTTTGTAAACGAGCATAACAAGCGCGGCTGTACGTTCTTGAGTTTTTTATAGAGGTAAAATCAATATTATTAAACAATCGTTTAGAGTATCAGAAAATCAAGAAATAAGCAATTTCTACTATTTTTATTAAGAATGAATTGAAATTTTTGTTTCGAAATATTTTCAATACCGTTTTACCTCTTTTCAGATGACAAATAATGCACTATAAATATCTGCTTGTCAACAGACTGTTTTGTATAATAGCCTTTAATTGACCCCAAGATCAATTACTGGTTGCCAAAACGCTTGCTACAATAGATCTATTTTGACTAATTCTGCGTTTTCATTTGCGGAAAGTTCGTTACAGTTTCAATTGAAAATTTGCTTGATGCTTACCATATAAATGTGGGTAATCCAATTTCATTTTTTTTTTATTTAGAATTCGATTCTGCAGTGTCTATTTAGTTTTTTAAATATTAAACTTCTAGGCTCTAACTAAATAATAGCCGAGTTACATTTTAAATTTATATCCGGGTATCTAAGCTTTCCGCTATAGATAACAGAGTAACTATAAACATAAACTAAATTGTATCCTATATTAAGAAGCTTAAGAACAACCAAGTCTCTGCCATGTGTATCACCATGTGCACACTTAAAAGCTCTCTCAGGATAAATGCATTTTAACATGTAATTCTCTCACTAAAGCTTTTATGCTAATTGTGGCAGCCAACGTGTTAATTATTATATGCTGCGATCACATAATAATTATGCAAGGTGCTTGCAGATTCGAAGGCACTTAGATATTTTCTCAATTAACGCGTTGAATGCCATGAGGGTCACCAGTGATCTCCATTTAAAAGCTCTCTGTGGAAAGTATAAGAACGTTAGAACTATTTGAGAAGAGGGTCTTTTATCTATTAAAGAGTGCAAGATAGGCAAAAGTGGTTATTATAGAAAACCAAGATATATAGACCTAGCATAGGAAACTTTCATAAGGGATTCATACTAGCCTTCAATTTAGAATTTTGCACAAAATGTGCTGCATAACTGAATGTCGAAATAAGGGCAAAAACAATTTTTAATAATCATAAAGTGGAAATTATGATTTTTTCTCTTTTTCAAATTTATATTGCAATATCTGCTAATATTACTTTTCGCTTCTTACTTAAAATTGACTAATTTCATTTAATTTCTTTATTTCTAGACGAGGACTAACACCTCCACATCGAGTTAAATCAATATCAGTGGCAACTTTCACCCCCGAAGAAATAGATTTTCTAAAAGCTCACGGAAATGATGTTTGTGCCAAAACTTGGTTGGGTCTATGGGATCCAAAAAGAATCGTGCATCAAGATCAAAGAGAACTCATGATAGATAAATACGAACGGAAACGTTACTATTTAGAACCAGCTAGTCCGCTCAAATCCTTAACAAATGCAACAAAAGTTTCAAGTCTCAGTTCAAGTAATAACAGCATCAGTACGAGTACCAGTGGTAGTGGTAATGGCAGCAACAACAACAACAACAACAACAGCAGCAACAACCACAATAGTAGTAATAGTAGCAACAAAAGTTCAACGGACAACAGTCTTAAGAGTGTTGCACTCACACCGCCGTCAACGCTTCGCCTCAACGCAAACGGCATTATTAGTAGTAGTAATAGACAAAATAGGTATAACTTTAAAACAGACGACAATTCCAACAAAAGTAGTACTCTAGTAAATGGGGTTGGAACGACAAACAGCCAACTTACGAACAAAAATAGTCTGAACGTTTCTACAAATGCGAATAGTAGTCAGAGTTTTACGCCCGATTCAGATTTTGTGGCTGATTTCAGTTCAGCGAACATTTTTAATGCCACCACACAAAATGCTCCGAATGGATTCAAATCTCATCCAGTAGTGAACATGACAAATGGACTTCAAACGAAAAATTTCCTTAACGGTGGAGCCACTTCAAACCATATCGGCCTTACAAATGTCTCCAATGCAAATGAAAATTTTGCCGACTTTGATCATGCGCCAATTTACAATGCAGCAGGTAAAGTGAAATAAGTATTTTCTTTTACTTTTCAGTTTCAGAGCGATTAGAGTCATTGTTAAAAAGTATAATTTATGGTCCATGTCTACATCAGACAGTGCTTTCATTATGATTAACATCACATTTCGAACTGGCTATGAGCTAACTACAAGTGTTGTATTTAGGGAATGACTAATTTACCTTGGTAGATTTGTAGACAGTTAAAATACTTTTACACTCATCAAGTTCATGTCCGATTATTCACTTTCTCAGACTAATCCGCCGACCAATCGATTTTTCTTCTTTTCGTTAATTAAGTAAAAGTTCTCATTGACTTTTCAGTGCGAGGACAGCTCTTCTTTGAACATTAGACATTTACTATCATGTATTTCTAGGTTTACTTTACTTTGTTAATTAGGTTGATGCTTATTTATGAAACCATGTCATAATTGTGTGATAAATTGTAGCCGAGAAAAGGAGATACAATTCTCTCTGAATCGTGTCATTCATTTTCAATTTCTTTTTGTCTTGCGACATCAACAGAAAAACTTTTTTTTATACTTTTTATTCATGAAAATTTTCATTCACATCGATTGTGTTTTTGGTAGGATTTTGAAGCACTATTTCGGTGTGAAACTTTTCTATCAAAGTCGCCCTGAACCCATCGAACATTATATTTGTCAAAATTGATATAGGTACATTTAAATTACTTAAAAAGTTGATTACAAATCCAAAGTAAAAAATTGTTTTCAGGTGAAGAGATAAAAATAATTTTTATGGCTCTTTTTTATTTCTAATAGCCTGAATATTTGGCAATGGAAAATTGATCGTCATAAATAGCAGAGCTGTAAAGTAATCATTCCTTTCGAAATTAATTCCCACCTAATTCGCATTCTATGGAATATGAAATTTAAGATTTCTACTTCCATTTCTTTTAATTCGGAATGAGAATTACTACGATGAATCACCATTTCAGATAATGTATGGAATTACAATTTGGTCATATATATTCAACTGAGATTGCCAACGGAATTAAAGAAATGTAATTGAGAAGTAATTACCCCAGAATTACAAGCCGATTTTAATTATTTTTAATTATTTTTCAATTCCTGTAGGAAAGGAATTAGAAGTCGATTTTGTTTTATTAATTCCTGTTCAATTTCTCTAGAAGACGAATAAAAAATTAAAGCCATTTGTACGTAATCCTTTCTCAATTATATTGCAATTCCATTCCACTGCAAATAGTGAAGAAGTCTAGCAATCGGACTGTAATTTCAAGTGAAATTAACATTTGTACTGCAGTATTTTTTTTAATCTTATATCGTACGTAATATAACCAAGAAATTGCAAATCTTTTTCAGATTTTTAATAGGCGTCTTTTATTCTATAAACAAATGACTGGTTCGCTTAGCGTATATTACTTTGGCAGATTTATAATTGGGCACGCTAACCACAGGTTTCCACTAGATGTAGGGTTTTTTTGGAGGAGGGGGGGGGGGGGGGCGGGGGGTGCATTACGTACCTAGGGGGACTAGCCCCCCGTGTGTCAATATTGTTGACTTGCCTCACCGATCACCTCAATCCGCCTCCATCCCACGATAATAGGGCTGATAAATTTTAAAATGAACACTCTGCATATTAAATCTCCGTATTGTCGATTGGATTTTAAAGATTTCAAACGTTTAAACAATCTCTTTATGTATTTGCTCAACAAATTGGTAGCTTGTGAAAGTGACTTCAAATTAACTTTAAAGCATTATTAACAAAATTTTTAATTTTAGGGTATTTTATTGGTGTATTTCTTTAAAAATTATATTATCCTAAAATATCTAAATTAGTTGAAAATTTTAAAATTCTTTTAAACAATTTAACAGCAGCATATCAAAATACCTGCAACAACAATTTCAACACAAACTCAAATTGCAATTACTTCTCCACAAACGTCGTGAGCAATAATACTTTCAACAGTGCCGTCCAATCATATAGCAACAGTTTTGGTAGTCCAATTAATAATAGTTACAGTGGTAACCACAACAATAGCACTGGCATTAGTGCTAGTCTAAGTAATCTCCAATGGAATGTTTGGCAACAGTTTCAATGGCCATCATTTTCTTCTTCAACAAATATTGAATCGAATCCAAATCAGAATCGTTGGAGTAAGTCAGATAAATAATATATTAACAGGTTGAAATTTTACGCGATTCTATTAAAATGCCTGTGATAATGCTAACTTAGCTAATTTTATTTGTAGTTAGATTATTGTTGTCGCATTTCGTTACCGTCCATACTTTAAGGCATTCGATTAATATTTCTAATTAGGTAATTTTTGTTTGTTGATTGTTATTTTTATGATTTGTTCTCGTTGCTTGTAAATGGCATTTTCCCCAGAAAATCCAGTTATATTTTTTAAACGTAAATGTTATCTTGTTTTACTACTGTTACTACTTATAAATACTTTCGAAGAGAATGATGATGTAGCTTTTAGTAAGTATAGCGTTGTTGTGCACTGTTTTACTAATTTTTATTCGTGTAGTGAACAATTAACTTATAACTAGTTGCATTGTTTTTAGTTTATATTGTATTTATAATCCAAATGGAAATTGTAAAATGGAGAATATGAAAACTGTAGATCCTTATCCTTCCCAAATATATTTCAGTGCGTTAAAATCAATAACGTTCTGAAACATATTTGGGGAGGATCTCAGTTTTCATATTCTCCATCTTACAATTTCCATTTGATTAGACATTTTTAAGTGTTCCACTTCATTAATAAAAAAATAAAAATAAAAGTATAGCGATTTATATAATTATATGTATAAATTTATGTTGGAACAAAAGGTAAGGTTTTCTTTTTGACGAGCTCACAAATATGAATACGTAACGCAAACAACCATCACTTCACAGTTTAAGAAGAGAGGAAAGGAGTATAGGCTGCAAACCATCAACCTGCTTTCCTTTGAAAATATTTATAAATTATTTTCTCCTCGAAATTAAAGAAAAAACAATTCAATCCTTTTGTAAAATATTTGGCATTACCCGTTGGTTAAAAATATACAATAAATGCTTTTCTAGAGTGTGAATTTTCTACAAAAACGGTGGTATTGAATTTTTTGTGTCACGTGTTTTCATATGAGGTGTCCGCTTCTCGCTCAATTTGAACCGTGCTTTTCTTCCGGTAAATTAAAAGGCTTCCGAATAGGGAAATTCATGCAATTATCCTTTTTCAATTTAAAGAAGGACTAAGTGCAGCGAAAGCAAGTCGAGGAATTAATGAAGTGTTGCGCCAGGATACCTGAAACGAACCTTGAAAATGAACTTCGTGGGTTTCCATCCATCAGCGTTGAAAATGTCGAATTGTAGACTGAATTTGAACGCAATTCATCTTCAACCTTAACATATCTTTCTGAGAAATTCCAAATGTCGATATTAGATGTGTACCACGAATAATTTGCAAAGATTGCAGACAGTAATTTCGTTAGTGAATAGCAATAGAGTAGAATTGTTTTTGTAATATGTGATGAGAAGTGCATCCTGGATAGGAGTAGGACGTAGTATTATTCCAAAGCACCATTTCACCATAGGAAAGTAATAGTGACTATATGGTGAACTAGTAAAGATATTATCTATTACTCCTTCTTTGAACCTAGCGAAGCAATCACAGAAAAATACTATTGTTGAGAATTTGAGGCAATACAAAATAAATTGCGTCAGTTGCAAAATAGCTGTGGACCAATCCTCCTGCACCGCATGCTATGGATCGCATGTTGCACAACAGATCGCACAAAAACTCTCCCAGTTAAGGTATAGAGTCCTGCGCCACCCAGCATTCTCCTCAGGCCGTTCGCTCACAGATTACCATCTGTTCAGAAGCCAGTGTAATTATTTATTAAATAATAGCTTCTCCGACCGCAGCTCTATAACTTCGCCTTTCGGGCTTAAAAAGTCCAAAAGCTCCAAAAATCCTGAATTTTTTTAAAACAGCATTTTTGCACCACAAACCACCGATGCAGGTTGATGTGAATGCTATTGGTACTACTTTAGTTTTGCATTTCGTATCTAATATTGGAATACAATGTAAATAATGCGCTGCAGTGAAGCTGTAGTAAGGAATTTTCATTAACCATTGCTGAATTTAATATGAGGATAATAAAGGCAACCATAGTTGTTTGGAAATATATTCCTTCCATTTGTTTTATTTCCTTCGTCAGCTGCATAGTGTCATTGTCAGTAACCACTATTTTAAGAAGAGACTTCCTATTACATATTTCGAAAACAATTTTTACGATACCAGAGGCGTAAGTTCAAATCCGCATGGTTTGCCTTCGCATTACAAGTTTATCGATACAGAAATCCTTGTGAATAATACCATCTCATTTTGGTCAGGTGACCCCGAAAACAAAACAAAAATCTGTATTTTTGTTACTTAAGTGCTTCCTGAGTTTTAGCTTTATTTTTAATACACAAAACTCGTAATCTCTCCAGTAACTCGTTTAACCATTATGCTTGTTATTTAATTTCAAATTGTTTTATGTCTAGTGTTAATATAAATTAAGAATAAATTAAAGTGAACTGAATACTGATTACTCATATCACTTTTAGGTCTTCCGATGTCAAGTACTACCAATTCGATATCATCAAGTACAGGAATTAATTCAAATTCTTCAATGAATTCAACACCTCCTGCCGATCGTTATGCCGCCCTTAAAGATCTTGACGAACAACTTAGGGAAAGTAAAGCTGCTGCAGTGGCGGTGGATACATTTTCTTCAAGTGTACAAGGTAAAATAAACTCAAGTAAAAAGTACAGGAAAAATCAGGATTTCTTTTTGAATTTTAGCTCAACCGTCTACAGCAAACCCTTTTAAAACGAATCCGCCCGCACAGCCTCAACAAGCTATGAATCCATTTCAAACAAACTTTAATCAGTCAAATTCCTTTTTCGGAACACAATCTCAGAATAATGTAACAACAAATGCCTTCGGTACAAATGCTGCATTTAATGTGCAACCAATATCGAGCTTTAATGGTTACTCAACCCAGACGACAATGGTGGCGAATGGTTCAAATGGTTGTGGCCTAAGTTTTGGAACTCAACCAATTACAGCTGGTAACGCTGTATCAAATATTAAAAATCCATTTGCGGTAACTGGAATATTTCTATTACGACAGCCGATTCAATTTCTGATATTAATCTCATTTCAGACAAGCTCTCTCAACTCAAACAACCCATTTTTATGAAGGCGTCATTACTACTATTAACGGGAAGCTCATTTTTAACAAAACCATTTTAATTTCATGTCAAATCATAAAAAGTTCCGTTTTTAAAAATCATCCATACCTTTGTAAGTTAAACAAGTTTATAAAATTTCTTTAATTTCTGCCTTATTTCCTGCTTTTCTACTTATTTATTTTACTACATTAATTGGACTTAGCAAGATTTGTTAGGATAATGAACAGAAGAGAAGAGAATAGAAGAGAATTGAACACGAAGGCCTAGACGAGGAAGTGACATATTTTTAAGAATAAATTCCGCAATCTCAGCCAGGTAAAAAATCAAAAAGTAAATATATTCCTAAGTCATTTTATTTTCTGTATAATTCACTAAATAACTACGTAATAAGCTTAAGGAGGTTTGTTAGTCAAATTGCATATTTATTCTGTGGAGCCTAAGTGTAAATTAGATATGTGATAAAATTTATGCAGCACTGATTTTTTACTACGTTTGTATATTTTAAAACATCAAATCTTTAAATTTTTAAAAGGACGAAAAGTTACTGCTTGAATAGATCAAAACGTAAAGATACGCATTTCTTATCCCACACTTCAAAATTAGTATTGTATTGAGGTGAAATAGTATAAAAAAAAATATTACGAAAACAAACTTAGGGAAAAAACTTTCCCATCAAGTGATGTCAAGGAAGATGAATGTTAAAATTTCATGACTTTACGGGGTAAAAAAAGGAAAGTTCTTTTGATGAATAAAGAACAGAATAGTTAGTTTGATAAAAATTCAGTAGTTCATGTTGGCACAATGACGTCAACTACGTAACCAACGATGTTAATTACGTAAATCATGTTAATTTAAAATAGTTTCCTTCAGCATTTAGTCGATTTCCTCAGGAAGAGATATGACTGGTCGGCTTTATCAACTCTGTCCGCATATTTACTATATTTAATAATTACATTTGGATTTTGTTTCTGTACAACAGATTCATGGACTGATTGATGCTGTTTTATGATACTCCAAAGTATTCGCGTGCAGCTTAAGAGATTATCTTTAACTGCTTAACATTCGACTTTTAACTTGACTATTGGTGGTCTTCCAAAGAGTTTAAATTGCATTTCTTTCCGAATCTATTCCCAAATGTGCCAAAATTTACTAGTTAATTCAGATTAGTTCAGATTCTCGACAAATCTGTGCTTGGTGATCAAAAAATACTACACTTTCTTTTGGTTGAAGAAATTTATTCGAACAAAGCACCCTTAGGCCCACCATGAACTTATGATTCAACCTAAGAATTCCATCAAGGTTTTAATGATATTTCATATTTGTGTATTATATATGAGGAGCTGGCGAACAAAACCGGACTTGTCCCTTAATTGTTTTTTTACAGGAGAGGTCAAAATCGAAAATAAGCAAATAGAGATCAGGTAGAATTGTATCGGACAAGTCCGATTCTGTTTGAAAATGTAGTTTTTAACAATTATTTTGAGAGGTTTAGTGCCGCTTTTGATAGATAATATTTTTCGGAGGCAAATAAACGTGAACTTGAGGAGCCAGAAAAAATAAGAAAATTGAGATTTCGATTTCAATATATTTTTTATTGCCTAAAAGCATAAAAATAAACCCTTTTAGTTTTAATAACTAAGCCTCAAAACTAATTTAAGTAACTAATTTTGAGTCGGCGCCAAACAAACAAACAAGCAAATTAATTACGTAAAGCGCAAAATGATGACAGCGGATCGCGCGGCGGTGGCGCAGGGTGTCCTTTCGCCGGAAATTGCCGAACGTTCTCGAAGTTAATATCAGCGAAACAGCTACCCGAACGGGCACACACGTGAGAGCACACTTCGTTGCGAGTGATCGTGCTGAGAGCGCATTTTTAGAATATTGTTCTTTATCGCTGGAGATTCCACGTTGCATTTTTATGTTATTTTTGTTTCTTTTATTTCATTAAAGTAATTTAATGATCGTCGTTGATTGTAGATTGCCCGCCAATCATGTAAAGCTTTTAAGCTCTCTCTTCCTAAATGTATTTTTGCAAATGTTTTTCTCACGAAAGCTTTTCTACTAAAGGTGGCAGTGAACCTGTTAATGTGTTCACTCACCGGCTCTACGTTCGTGGAGGTCTCTAGAAATAATTTTCTGATCACTTTTTCTTCAAATCGTATACTGCTGCGTCAACCTCTGATTAACCAATGAATCACTTGAGCCGTTCCTTCTTTTTTTACAACATTATCTTGACTGCAGCAGACGGTTACCCACCAGAGAGATTATCCTACTGGGCAATAAAAATCGTTGTTTCAGTTTATCACTTAAATTTGATAATCTACTTGAAGCCTCACCTGCAGATGTCGCATAGCAGATTTTTTTTTTTTTAGAAAATTGAACTCCATTAAAGCCATGACTTGATCGATGAAAATTCTGAAAAACTCAAACCACCTGCGAAAGTCTCTATCATTCGATATCCGAAAATTCATTTCATTTAACACATTCATCCTGAGTTTTTCATTAATTAACTGTGCAATTGCACAAATTGAAGGTATATGAGTGACATAACGTTTTTATATGTTCCCTCAATTTGCACCTTAAATTTCAAAGCGCAAGGAAGCAATAAAAAGACACTTGCAAAATA